>CAUYRH010041765.1:0-16786 GCA_963574655.1 Perodicticus potto | reverse complement strand
CTTCCTGGCTAAGTCTAGGGAAAGGGTGTGATTCCAAATATTGATCCATTTCCTTCACATTGTCAAATTTCTGGGCATAGAGTTTCTGGTAGTATTCAGAGATGATCTCTTGTATCTCTGTGGCATCAGTTGTAATTTCCCCCTTATCGTTTCTGATAGAGGTTACTAGAGATTTTAGTTTTCTATTTCTAATTAGTCTGGCCAACGGTTTATCTATTTTATTTATTTTTTCAAAAAACCAACTCGTTGTTTCATTAACTTTCTTAATGATTCTTTTGTTTTCAATTTCATTGATCTCTGATTTAATTTTGGATATTTCTTTTCTTCTGCTGGGTTTAGGCTTAGATTGTTCTTCTTTTTCCAATTCCATAAGATGGCTTGTGAGTTTATTGATGCGCTCTCTTTCTGCTCTTTGAATACAGGCATCTAAAGCGATAAGTTTTTTCTCTCAGGACTGCTTTTGCAGTATCCTACAGGTTTTGGTAACTTGTGTCTTCATTGTTGTTATGGTCGAGGAAGTTAATGATTTCCTCTTTTATTTCTTCCTGCACCCAACTGTCAATTCAACAGAAGGTTATTTAATTTCCATGCCTTTGTGTGGGGTTGAACATTTTTTGGAGTTGAGTTCCACCTTTAGTGCCTTGTGGTCTGAGAAGATACAAGGTAAAATTTCAATTCTTTTGATTTTGTTGAGGTTTGTTTTGTGTCCTAGAATATGATCAATTTTGGGGAATGTTCCATGGGCAGATGAGAAGAAAATATATTCTTTATCTTTGGGATGGAGTGTTCTATATGCATCTATCAAGCACAGTTGTTCTAGGGTCTCATTTAAGTTCCTTTATCTTTGTTTAATTTCTATTTAGATGATCTGTCCAGCTCTGTGAGAGGAGTGTTAAAGTTCCCTGTTATTATGCTGTTATAGGATATCATATTGCTCAGACCGAATGAGGTCTGTTTCAAGAATAAGGGAGCATTTTAGTTGGGTGCATAAATATTTAGGAATGTAACGTCGTCTTGTTGTATTTTTCTCTTGACCGATACAAGGTGACCATCTTTGTCTTGTTTGACTTTAGTTGCTTTAAATCCACATGAATCTGAAAATAAGATTACAACTCCTCTTTTCTTCTGAATTCCATTTGCCTGAAAAAATTGTCTTCCAACCTTTAACTCAGAGTTTTAATTTGTCTTGTGAAGCTAGGTGTGTTTCCTGCAGACAGCAAATGAATGGCTTGTGTTTTTTAATCCAGTCAGCCAATCTATGCCTCTTCAGTGGGGAATTCAAGCCATTAAAATTTATTGAGATAATTGATAAGTGTGATAGTATTCTATTCATCTTATTTTGTGAGAGTCCATTGCTTAGTTTTATCTTTTGCATTGGTATGGAAGTTAGGTTCTGTCCTTTAATTTCTGAGTTCTTACTTTGCTGTTGATCCATTGTGATGGTCAGTGTGTAGAACAGGTTGATTTCCGGGTCTATTTCCTGTAGAGCTGGTCTTGTTGTGGCAAATTTCCTCAATGTTTGTGTATCAGTAAATGATTTGATTTCTCCATCCATTTTAAAGCTTAGCTTAGCAGGGTATAGAATTCTGGGCTGGAAATTGTTCTGTTTAAGTAGATTACAGGTAGATAACCATTGTCTTCTTGCTTGGAAAGTTTCATTAGAGAAGTCTGCAGTCACTCTGATGGATGTGTCCCTGTAGATCAACTGGCACTTACTCCTGGCAGCTTGAAGAATATTTTCTTTTGTCTTGAGTTTGGACAGGTTCATCACAATGTATCTTGGAGAAGCTTGGTGAGAGTTGAGGTGACCTGGGGTCCAACATCCCTCTGATAGGAGTGTGTCAGAATCTTTGGTGATATTTGGGAAATTTTCATTTATAATATTCTCTAGTATGGCTTCCATTCCCCTGGGGCATTCTTCCTCTTCTGGGATACCTATAACTCGTATGTTTGAATGGTTCATAAAGTCCCATAACTCTGTCAGTGAATGTTCTGCTTTTTTTTCTTCTTTCTGCCTCTTTAACTATCTGAGTTATCTCAAGAGCTTTGTCCTCTACTTCCGAAATTCTTTCTTCTGGTCTAATCTGTTGTTGATACTTTCTATTGCATCTTTAAGTTCCCTAATTGACTGCTTCAGTTCCTTGAGCTCTGCTATATCCTTTCTGTATTCTTCATATTGTTCTTCCCTTATTTGATTCTGGTTTTGGATTTCCTTTTGGTTATTTTCCACTTTATCAGCAGTTTCTTTCATTGTTTCCATCATTTTCTTCATTGTTTTCATCATCTGTATTCTAAATTCCCTTTCTGTCATTTCTAACATTTCTTTATAGGTGGAATCCTCTGCAGTAGCTACCTCACAGTCCCTTGGGGTGGTTGCTCTGTACTGGTTTTTCATGTTGCCAGGAGTTTTCTGCTGATTCTTCCTCATGAGTGATTTCTTTTATCTGTTTCCTTGCCCTAATTTTCCTTTCACTTCCTCTTGATCTTTAAGTTGCCATGCCTCTGGACTAGGGTTTTGATGAGTCCTTTTGGTATAGAACCAGAAGGATGAGAAGATTGAAGTGGGCTCGGCACCTGTGGCTCAGTGGGCTAAGGCGGCAGCCACGTACACCTGAGCTGGCGGGTTTGAATCCAGCCCGGCCCGCCAAACAACAATGACGGCTGCAACCAAAAAATGGCCGGTTGTGGCAGGCGCCTGCATTCCCAGCTACTTGGGAGGCAGAGGCAAGAGACTCGCTTGAGCCCAGGAATTGGAGGTTGCTGTGAGCTGTGATGCCACAGCACTCTATCCAGGGTGACAGCTTGAGGCTCTGTCTCAAAAAAAAAAAAAAAGAGAAGATTGAAGTGCAAGAAGGGGAAAAAAGCAAGTAAAAAAAAGCAAAAAGAGAAAGGAGAGGGGTTGGGTAAAGGCGAATATTGACAGAAAGAAGAGTGGCGCAGAAAGAGGGAGACAGGAGCAATATAGGTGTACAGTAGGGTACTTTGACCCAACCTTAAAAACCCCCAACCTCTGGGGGTGTCGGGTTGGGTGGTTCCCTTGAGGTCAGCAGCTCTTTGCTAGCCTGTTTGGACATAGTACCCCACCTCCACCAAGTAGAGAGGAAGGGAAAAAAATGCTATAAATCAAACCAAAAGAAGCAAACAGAAAACTTTATAGGATAAAACTGGGGAAAAAACCCAATAATGGGGGTAGAAACACTAGCAAAAATGAAGTTCTAATTGTTGAAAAAGGCAACAATGGGAAATTGTATTTAAACTAGAAAAATGAAGAAAGAAAAGAAAGAAAAATCTATAGGGAAAATGTTGAAATTAAAAAAACAAAAAATCAAAAAACAAAACCAAATACAAAGCAGTATATATATCTTGCTGGATATTGTCAGGGCAATAGGTGATCTTCTGGGGCTATGAGATGTTAATCACAGTGCTGGTACAGCTGTACGATGGAGACTGGAGGCCTCTGCTGATTTCTCAAACCCTCACCCGTGCTTAAAAGGCACTTTAAACTGCTAACCTTGGACTGCTACCCTTGGCTAAGCAGAAGCTTTCCGAGAAAAGCACTTGTTGCTGGGATCACTCCTGAAGTGGCTATCCACTTAACCCAGTGTGCCAAAACCAGTTTCACACTAAGTCCCTGAGGGCTAAGGCTGCAAGGCGTCTCAGTCCCCACCTTTAGGCTGCTCAGTCACTAGATTACTCGCTTCTGCCTGATCCTTGCTCTGCGACCCTGAGGGCGGAGTTTCCGGGAGTGGGGTTGGGTGGAAGTGGGGGGCAGTTCTCCCACAATGGCTCTGTGCAGCCCATAGCCGTAGCTCCATCTGGCTGAGCAGCTCAGTCTTGCGCCCTAGACAACGCCTAAAGTCCTCCTCACTCTTGCTCAAGTTCTCCCACGGTAGTTCAACTGAGCGCCAAGTCAAAAAAACCAAAACTGCTAACAGGCAAGGCTTTTCCAGTTTGCAGTTTCACTGCTTCTGTACTTACAGCTTCCGGCAGGAGTAAACCGAATGAACACATGCAAACACTTGCCAGTTCTCCACTGCTTTTGTCCTCCTCATGGGGTCCAGAAGTCTCACGCTGACTCCCTGTGTCCCCAATGGGATGTTTCTGGGCAGATCCCACCAGCCAGAGATGCCTGGAGTCTTCTCTTCCCAGACTCACCATTCCCAGTTGCAAGGAAGCTATTAACTCGGCCCTGATGTGAAACTTACTACGGGGTTTTATAGTTTTATTTTCAATCAATCCTCTTTCCTTTTTTCATTTTGGTGGTTTTCAAGACATTGATGTAAACATGCCTTCTTTCTTCTAAAATGTACTTAATATGATTTGACAAACAGTGTTCAAAATCATATATTTCATTTAGGAAATTGAGTACCTGGATAAGTGGCCATGCCAACACCTGTTTGCCAGTCCTGTGTATAAGGTGTGATTCTAGTCTGATGCATTCGGTTGTAGTGCATTTCATGTCATGGTAAAGGGAGGACAGTCCTAAGAACAACTACTCATGTTGGAACTAGAGATATGCAGAATGTCCCTGTTACCACCTGTCTTATTGTTTCTCACAGTGCTTCTGCTTCTGTCTACAGATCTGCTCTGGGACCTCCATGTGGCCCATTTTCTTTTTCTTGTACTTGCCTGTGGTTTACCCTATTCTCTTATAAGTTCAGCTTATACCTAAGCCATCATGGCTACTCTAGTCTCTTTCTCACCTGCATTTGACCATTTTGCTTCAGTTCTTTGTTGCTTGCCAGTGTAGTCTCTTGTGTTTTTTATTCATACTTCCACAAAGAAAAATGATAGGTCTAGCCCATCTTTCTGTTCCACTTCTGGTTTGTCCGTAGTCAAACGGTAAATTGTCTGTGTGGATCAGGTGTCCAAACAGCTTAGGGGTATGGTGGAGTGGGAGAGGGAGCAGTGGGCCAGTAGGGAACCAGAGTATAGTTTATAATGACTACCTAAGCAGCAAGGAACCCGGGTGGGACAGTTCACCTTGGCAAGTGAGGGAGGAGGGCAAGCTAAAGCTGAATGCATAAAATATTCTCTTCTTCGTTATGCCATTTCATTTTTTAATGCAGTACTTCAGGCAAATACTTAGTAGTGCAGATTGAAAATTGTAGGAAACTAGTAGCTTTTTTGAGAGTCAAAATTGACTGCAAAACCCTGCCCTGGTTTGATGTTGTTTTCTGTTTGCATTATGACTTTAGTAGTATGGTGTAACAGAATGACCATTAAAAGGGAATTCAAGGGTCTTAAATTCTAGACCTGTTTTTGCAGTTTTAAATGGCTTCACATTCCTTGTTAGATAATCTTTTTAACAGATTGATGGGGTAGAATAGTTTCTAAGGTACTGTCTAGCTGTAAAATCCTGTGACTCTAAGTGAACTATACCAAGCTAGGAATGGTAATTTCCACAAGTGTGGTCAGGTTACAAAGCTGTAACATGAAATCATAAGAATAGGGTAATATAAAAGATTAGAAGTAAGAGAATAACTAGACCACATTAGAAAGAGATACAGGGATTTTGTAGTGGACCAAACCCTTCTCATTTGTACTTGTTTTATTTGAAGATGAGGTGATCATCATAAACTGAAATAAGTCAGGTATTATAGTCAGAAACTCTTTTCTCACCTTGAGTTGCATTACTTGTAATGCATTACTGTAAATACAATCCTGAAGTTTGAAATGCTTTTGCTTGTTTATGCTTTTTTATTTTTTTTCCTAGTTACATAATTTATTTCATTGTCTGTCATTAGGGCCAATTACGTGTGACATAATTCCTGCTTGATGATAATGAACTCTTAACAAAATTAACAAAAGCCTAAAGATGGAGGGAGTGCTAGGTACTGCTGGCCGACCCCCTAGGTCTGACTCAGCTTACACCACAGACATCTGATCTTATTTTCCTTTGCCTACCAATGGGTTCTGAGATGCACATAAGAGAAGAAATTGTTTAGTCCACTATAAGGAGGCTCTCTGCACTGTGCAGCTAAGGTGGGATTATCACAAGGGGCAGGAAGAAATCGATTCCATTTTGGATCTTTATTTGCAAACTTCTGCCCAATCAGTGCCGCTCTCCTCACATAAGTGCATTTCTCCAGATGTTTGTGATCAGCCTTCTTCCATATCCTCTGTAGGCCACAGGCTTCACCTCCATCACTGTGACTTTAATTTGAGACTGGTCATTGTAGTTCTCTAGTTTGACCTTGATTCCGAATGTGAAAGATCGAAAGTTGGCATTCTGAAAAACTTCCTCAAATGCCTGTTCATTCTTCTCTTTCAGTTCCCCGAGATAAGCAGTGTTTTGTCCAAGAATAGCTTCAGCAGACCCCTGGAAACAAGTCACCCAATGATTGTCCTGAAAATCTGCAATATTTATTGACAGGATCATGCGGTACTTGAAATTGGGAAATTCACTGTCACACTTCTCACAGTGGTACAATCCATTCTGTTGGTCAATCACTTTCTTATTGCAGTCCTGAGTTGGGCAGGCCTAGTACATAGAGTTCTGTTTGCGAAGATACACCACTGTTGGCACAGAGCTAAAATAGTTGTCCTTGTCACCTTGGCCCAGGTTCTCTGATGTAACATCATATAAAGTCTTTGAGTTGGTGTTGCTCCCCCCTATTCCTCCACTCGTGAGATCAGAGATGGAAACACCATCTAAGGCTTGTCCTTCTGAGTCAAACCATCCACAAAGCTTATAGGCCTCTGGGATGTCCGGATTCACAATGATGGTGCTTGAAGACAGTACAGAGAGGTTCCGTTCACCAAAATCAGAAACTCTGGTTCCTTTGGTAGCCATCACGGGCTGTCTAGAACCATCAAATCTTCTCCCCACAGAGTAGCAGTCACCACCTTCCCTGATGTGTCCATCAGATAGATATTTCTCTTAGCAACCTCTCTGTTGGTAGACTTCACTGTGATTTTGGTGGCATCTTCATACCTCTTGCAGATCCCGATTACATCTACAAGGGCGTCTTTGGGCTTGTTCTCTAGGTCACTAATCCCTGTGAAGTCAAAGTAGACTGTGGGCAGATGATGATCATCTTCACAGGGCATGACAGAAGTATCATTATTGAAGGTCATCTCATAGTCGTTTTTAACAGCTGAGAATTGTTTATTAGCAACCTTCAGCGTATTTTTCATGAAATAATAAACCTTGTTCACTTCCGTAAGGGGAAAGAACTTGTCCACTTGATCATTGAAAGCTGTAGCTCTAATTTCATCACTTTCATCAACTAGTTCTAGAAAGAAAAGCTACCCTATCCCTGGGGATTGCTCCAGTTACGGATCCGACTTTTGTTGGTAACACAGCACAAATAGTCTACTTGGACTGGTATGGAGTAAGGCTGGCAATGGGCACCACCTTGGCCTGTGTTCCCCCAGAAGTGTTTGAGAGGCTCGTACCTCTGGGTTTTCCAAATGTTTTAGAGGTAAGCTCCCATTCTGTGGCTGGGGCCAGCTGGTTGATGGACTGGCTGCTGTAGCTGGAGAAGGAACTAATTGCTGCTGCCCATGCCCTTCTTTATAGGGCACTGGATTACTTTAATCCAATTGCCTCAGCTGATTTCAAAACTTCTAACTCCATCGTAATAACTACTCTTCTTCCATCTTTCAGAGTGTTAACAATAAATCTGTTAATCTGGCAAGTACAGTTGGTAGACAAGTGTTATTGCTCAACTAGAGGGTTCAACTGTTTTGCCAACATGAAAGAGGATAGAGTGTTCAATCCATCACTCATAAGTAGTCAGTAGCAGGGTGGACTATTCCCTGTAGTAATGGGACGGATGTTAATGATTTGGAGGATGGGTTTTATGGATGTGCCCCCCTATTGCATTATGACCGCAATGGCCCCTTCACTCAGTTGCCAACCATGGCTCTGTAGCACTAACTCCAGCGCTCTGGCATCCTCGGCAACCTGGGCTTCACTTGCTCGTTTATGTGTTTTAAAAACCACAATAGGATATTTAGAATAGTTGAGTAACTTGAGTTTCTTTTACTTTTTAGGATTTAAGTGCCCTGTATGCTCAAAATTTGTACCCTCAGATGAAATGGATTTGCATCTCGTGATGTGTTTAACAAAGCCAAGAATAACCTATAATGGTAAGTTCATTGCTTTAAAATAATACTTTAAATTAGAATTACCTTACATTTTATAATTTTCCTATTTCAAGTAAAATCTAAAAGGCAAAGAAGGACCTTATTTTCTCTTTGTTGTTTCATTAAAGCAGTGATTCTCACACTTTTTGTTTTGTGGCCTCTTTTACACTTTAAAAAAAATTATTGAGGATGTTAAACAGGTTTTTGTTTGTGTAGGTTAATTCAGTATTTATCATATCAGAAATTAAAACTGAGATTTAATTTACTTTTAATGAATTCATTTAAACAATAAATATAATAATTACATTGACAATTTTAAGTGAAAAATTAGTAAGTTTTCTAAGACAAAAATACTGAATCAGAAGAGTAAGATTGCTTGTATTTTTATAAACTGTTTAATATCTGACTTGATGACAAAGAATTCCCCCATCTGCTTCTATATTCCATTTGTTGTGATATGGCATATCATATGTCCTCTTGAAAACTCTCCAGTTAGTCTAGAGCAGTGGTTCTCAACCTGCCTAATGCCACGACCCTTTAATACAGTTCCTCCGTTGTGGTGACCCCCAACCATAAAATTATTTTCGTTGCTGCTTCATAACTGTAATTTTGCTACTGTTATGAATCATACTGTAATTATCTGATATGCAGGAGATCCCCAAAGGGGTTGTGACCCACAGGTTGAGAACTGCTGGACTAGAGAGAAAGGGGGTGAAAAAGGCAAATAATGTATTAATGTTGTCAGCAAAATTGCTTTTACCTTATCAAACTAAAATGATCACCGATACTTACTCATTTTCCATACTCTACAAGATTCTTTGGACCACACTTTGAGAATTGCTGCATTGAAATAAAATCTTTCAGGTCAGAATTAAGTAAAAATGGCCATTTTCAAAAGTTTATTTGAAATAGCAACTTTTCTAGTGAGAGTGCTGCATTGAAATAAAATCTTTCAGGTCAGAATTAAGTAAAAAGTAGTGTTCATAATGACCATTTTCAAAAGTATGTTTGAAATAGCAACTTTTCATTTTGTTTAAAAAGTAAATGAAAGGTACATATTTAGGAGTAGAGACGATACAATTGTATTTAATATCATAAATAGATGGCTAATGAGAGAAAAGAAAGGGATGAAGAGAAACCAGAATTCCACCTCTGCTATGTATCTCTGCCTGTCATTCCTTCCATAGACAAATAGAAAAATGTAAACTGTGAGCCCTGAAGCTAATTGGTATTTTAGTTAATAGTTCTGTGCATTGTTTCTTGACCTAAATCTCTATATATTCAGCACATTGTGGAATAGATTAGCAAAACAGTCAAAGAGTTCTGTCCTAAGTAATACATAGAATAAAATAAAGGAAAAACGAAAGCTTTTTTGTGTGTTCTTTTTTTTTTTTTTTTTTTTTGGAGAGAGAGTCTCATTATGCCACCGTCGGTAGAGTGCCATGGAATCACAGCACACAGCTCAAACTCTTAGGCTGAAGTGATTCTCTTGCCTCAGCCTCCCAAGTAGCTGGAACTACAGGTGCCCACCACAACGCCCAGCTATTTTTTTTTGTTGTGTTGTTGTTGTTGCTGTTGTCATCGTCGTTTAGCAGGCCCCGTCAGGTTCTAGGTGTAACCTGAACCCACCAGCCTGGGTGTAATGTGGCACTGTGCTTCAGGTGCCCAACCAGAAAAATGAAAGCCTTTTCAAAATTTTATAAATAGAAAAGCGAATGTCAGAAGTTTAAGATAAATTGCATATTTTTTAGATATAAATTCTATTTGAAATAAAATAAATTGAAAGAGTAGCAGCAAACAGTATAAACTGCCTTATTTCAACAAATTATCTTTTGAGCACCTGTTATGTATGAAGGGCTGTGTTAGGGTGCAGGAGTACAGCAACAGCTAAACAGAGGTGAAGCTTACAGCCTGCTCGTCACTGAACTAAAACTTATTGATTAAATGAAGGTATTACATGAAAAACATAGTAAATGTAGTAGCATTTTGTTAACTTAATCTGAAATTTCTTCTCTGGTAACAAAATTGTTAGAAGGGGTAGAATTCAACATTGGAATGAGCGTATTACTTTGAATAGTTTTTGCAGTTTGATCTAGAAATCAGTCTCTTTTCTTTCTCTCTAATAAAATAACGTTTCAGCTAAGTAATGACACTAGAGCAGTTTTTTTCCCCATTAATTTCCCAATGAAATATGTGAAAGTGGCTTTTAGCAATTACTTTGAAAATAAAGTACACCTGTTGATTATATCCCAATCTTTCTGCATTATGCAATTGAATTGACTATTTTGCATAATGTACTTAAAGTCCAGCTGCTTAGGAAATAAAAAAAAATAAAAAATAAAAAAGTCAAAGAGTTCTTTGATTTTCAACCCTTATTGGGGTTGAAAATTTAAGGCTGAAAGTATTTGGGCTTGTTTCTCATACTTGCTTCATTATGTTATCATTACACTCTGTAATTATTTATGTTTAATACAGATATCTTTAAGTATCCTTAAATGTTTAGCCTCTGGCCTTATAGCGTAAATATATGTCCTTTGACCATGTAATAATATATTTTTACACAATCTTGGTTTTCTGTACATTTTTTGTGTATAATATCTAGAAAACGGTCTTATTGTAAATGTGATATTTAACAATTTTTGATTTCCTTTTCTACTAGTTCACTTGTTTAGTGTCTTAAAGAATCATTATACATATAGCCTTTTGCTTGATGATACTGTAAACTGAAGTTTCAAGTTTTACATTTTTGACTACATTCCAGTTCAGAAGTTAATAAAACTTCATGCAAAAAGCAAATAAAGTCTCATCTATTCTTAAAGTAGCTGACCTGAATCTTTAAAATTTTTCAAGTATGTATACTATTAACTATGTAAACATTCACAGCAAGAAACAAAAACAACCCCTATATAAAAACTATATGTAGTTTTTGAAGTTTTAAAATTAGCCTTTGAACAATGGCCAGATAGGCTAACCAAGAAAGGAGCTTCTAGTGGCCTGATTGGAGGGTTGTAGAGAGGTGGCAGATTGGTGATGTGTTTTCCTATTATAGGCAAGGAATTCTAACACAAACTGTTTTAAAGGCACAGGCCCCCCCCCAAATACTATCACAGGTGATAAGTTTATATGAAAATTGTCTTTTTTAATGCCTAAGCAAGGCATCTGGGATTATTGTAAAATATAGAACAAGGTGAAGTCAGAGAATCTCTAGATCTTTTTAGTCTCTTAGACTCCTCACAATTTTATGTATGAATTCTTAAATGGTGATTTTAGAGAGGGGGAGAGAGAGATGTCAGATAGATTGGGCCTCTAAATGGTGTTAATGTTCCAAAAGAAAATTTTTTTATCATACAGTTTATTAACTTAGACCTTTTGTAAGCTTTCCCAAAGTAGCTAAATCTGAAATTTTAAAGTTTGTTAAGCAAATACTAATTGAACTGTCTGTAAACATTCACAGGTAGCAAGGAGAATAATTGGGTTTTTCAGGCTGGATATATTTATAGATAAGCTCCCAGATAAGACGAGTTCCAGGAATTTGAGTATAAGTTGGTAATTTGGAGTCTCAAATTCTTTCTCACAGAGGTGATATTTTAAATATTGGTTTGGTTTTTAGACTAGCCCATGACAGTTTTCTTACCTTTTTTTTTTTAATCCATAGTATGTCTGAACACCCAAATTCTAGTAACTGAAAAAGAAAATTAGGTGGACACTTCAGTGTTAGGCAGCTGCCTCAGCGGAAATTCAGGCAGAAGGCCCAAGACAATCATGGCAGAGAAGGATTCCTGATGATGTGGGTGGTATTATCTGTTGTAGATCTGTTTGGCAGAATGGAAAAAATTCATGATGCCACAGTGAGTGTTCTTCAACATAGATTGCCTTTAAGTCAAGGACTGCGTATTTCATGTACTTTTCCCTCTTCCACGTGCTTCATTGTTTAGTTTTATAACCTAGTAATTCCTTATGTAGTCTATGAAACTGGTATACAGTTTCCTTATACATCTGAAAATGTTTCAGAAGAAAAAAATCAATTAAATATTATTAGCAAATCTTCAGTCTTTTAATTTTTAATTTCTGGATTAAAATGTATTATAAATTATAAATCATTATATGTATTATGTATACATACTGTACATATTTGTGGGGTGAGCATTTAGTGTGTAATGATCAAATCACAGTAATCAGAGTGACCATGACCTCAAGCTATCATTTTTGTGTGTTAGGAAGCATTCCATGCTTCTAGTTATTTTGAAATACGTAATAAGTTATTGTTAATGATAGTCACCTTATACTGATGAATGCTAAACTAGACCTTAATTCTGTCTAACTTTATTTTTGTACCCATTAACCTCTATCTCCCCCTCCTCACTGCTCTTCTCAAATCCTGCTTTCTAGCTATATGGGGTCAACTTTTTTTTAAAGCATCCACATATGAGGGTGAACGTGTAATATTTGTCCTTTTGTGTTTTGCTTGTTTTACTTAATGTCCTCAAGTTCTATCCATTTTGTTGCAAATGATAGAATTTCATTCTTTTGTATGGCTGAATAATGTTCCATTATGCAGCACGTTTTCTTTATCCATTCATCCATTGAGAGACTCCTAGGTTTATTCCATATTTTTGCTATTGTGAATAGTGCTGCAATAAACTTGGGAGTGGAGATATCTCTTAGATACACTATTTCCTTTATTTTGGACATATGTGCATATGCCTAGCAGTGATATTTCTGGATCATATCGTATTTCTGTTTTAGTTTTGTGAGGAACTGCCATACTGCTCTTCATAGTGGCTTTACTAATTTATACTTTTAGGGACTCCCCATTCTCCACATACTGGCCAGCATATGTTGTTGCCTGTAACTGGAATAAGATGATATCTTATTGTAATTTTGATTCAGCAAATTCTTAGTCTTGATTGTATTGATCTTTAAACTACACTTGGGTGGTGCCTGTGGTTCAATGGGTAGGGCTACGGCCCCATATACCTAGGGTGGCAAGTTTGAACCCAGCCCCAGCTAAACTGCAGTAAACTATACTGGATCATATCATGTTTGATATCATACAAAGTTTAGTTTTTACTTTAGACTTTTGTGGTTAAAGGCAGTAAAATTTATTTATATTCAACAAATCTTTTTTTTAATTTGTAGTTGGTGCTGTGTATGTGTATGTATTTATAGTTGGTACTATGTGTGTATGTGTACATAGAGGACGAGTGACTTGAAATAAAGTTGTCTTCTGAGAGTTAAATGATAAGCTCGTGTAGTGAATCAAAGCAGAGCTGTTCAAAATCATCTGAAAGAAAAGACCAACTATGTACAGAGTGAGATATAACTATTACTCTGTTAAAGTAAACATATTTAAAGAAAGCTTGAGTCAATTGGAAGGCAACTTGTTCTGCAATTAAAGTAAGGAAAAAGGATTCCAACTTCTGTGCTGTCCATTAGAGAATTTATCTTCTCAAACTCACCCAAATATTGGCAGATGTGATTATATCTGGCAGTTATCACCTTGATTGTAAGTGTGCATATGCAGCCTTCTAATGATCTGAATTCCCATATAGGAATTTCCCATTTGTAAGAAAGAGCATATTTTTGTCCTCTTAGAGATACAATGTGGCTTTCTAAGCAGCTGAGATATGACTGTTTTACGTTCTAAGCTTGCTTTTTGCCTTATATATTACATTTTCCTGGTTTTAAGATTTCTCCATACATACATTTTATTTTTATTTTTACTTTTGAGATAGAATCTCACTCTGTCACTCATCATCATAGCTCACAGCAACCTCAAACTTTTAGGCTCAAGCTGTCCTCATGCCTCTGCTTCCTAGGTGGCACTACAGGCACCTGCCACAACACCTAGCTCATTTTTCTATTTTTAGTAGAGATGGAGGTCTTTCTCTTGCTCAGGCTGGTCTCGAACTCCTGAGCTCAAGGGATCTATCTTCCTCAGCCTTCCAGAGTGCTGCTCAGGGATAACAGGTGTGAGCTACCATGCCTGGCCACACACACACATTTTAATCTACCTGAATTCAGGATGCTTTCTGAAATTGGCATGTCTCTCATAATTGAAGTTTTATAAAAAGAGAGAAGGAAACTTACTATCCTCTAAGCAGGATTTTAAATAAGAAGGTATAAGGTATTATTGCCAGAATATGTGTGAATTTTGCCTTCTGTGGTTGAGTTTTGACTTAAATGTGAATCCCTAATTGTAATTTTCAGTGACTTCATAAAGATTACATTGTGAGGAAACATTGAAGTGAAGAGTGATTTTTTTCTTATACTACAAATTGACTGTCATCCAGGTAATGAAATTAAAGGCAACAGAAAGTGTCAGATCCCTCATGCCATTTTAATATCTCACAGCAGGTGCTATCCCAGAAGAGCTTGGCAAAAACAAAAGAAAAACTTTATAAACCCACATAGGATTCCTATAGAAATATACAGTCCCTATTAAAGGTGAACTTGTAATGAAAAATGACAAATATATAAGCAGTAAGAGTACACGTGATTAGAATTATTACCCTAAGAACTGTAGAAGTTACTCTACTGTTTATTTTCAGATTATTAAAATTATAACAGGGTAAACAGGAAATGGGAAAAATAGGACATTGTGAATAAAGAACAGGAAGGTTTGAAAAATATTTAAATTGAACTCTTAATAGGTTAAACAGCAGATCAGATAGAGCTGCAAGGTCTGAGGAAATAATATAGAATGTAACAAAGAGAAGGAGGGAAGAAATGAGAGAGGGAAAGAGAGCATCCACCATATGCATAGTAATCTCAGAAAAAGAGATGGAATTGGGGAAAGACAATATTTGTAGGGAAATGCAGAGAACTTTCTAGAATTACAGAAAGCTAGGAATTCTGAGATTGAAGGAGCATAGTAATCATGACTGACATAAATAGAAGTAAGTCCATATTCATACCTAATCTATAAACTATAAATCACTTGCATTAATATTTCTAAAGTACTGCTTGCTTTGTGGAATAATTTGAAATTTAGCAAATGTTTATAAAAGTAATAGATCAGAAATATCATAATAAGAAACTTTATCATAGTTACAGTCTCATCCAGTTGGCAAAATTGTAAGCTCATTTTTTTATGCCACTAAATTCAATTTATCTGCCCTTTTGTAAACACATAACTACCCAAAAGTAGCATCTATTTGTGTTTAAAATGTTATGAAGTATGGCACAAAGTACAAACTTGAAATTCAGCTTATTGAGTTCAGATCCCAATTCTGTCACTTAATAGCAGTGTCATCATGGTCTTGGTTTTCTGTCCTATAAAAAAATGGGACTAGAAATAGTTATCTGTCTTTACAGAGTTATTGTGAGAATCAAATGAGAAATTATGTATAGTTTTTCACAGGCAGTGCTAAGTAAACAAGACATGTTGTTATTACTAAGAAGTATTACCTTTAACTTAGGGAGACAAACATAGAGTAGGTACCCTATTATCTAACATGCTAACAAGTCTAAAATTCGTTGGAAGTTTTATTTTAAAATCCCATAGTTTACTCTCAAATTAGAAGTCCAAAAGTCTTGCATGAAATTACTTACTATTCTACATATATAAAGATGTATAGAGTAGGAGGATAACTAGAAAACTACTTGCTGTTATATGTATATAATGTAACAATTTAAAGCTATAGTTTAATAGAACAATATACAGTATTCCTACTTTTATAAGCAACATGGTAGCTATGGTATAACATAGCTGATATGTAAAGTTTAAATTTCATGATAGGCAGATTGCTTACTGGAATTCTAGCTGAAATTGATCTTTGTAGAAACATAGACCCTTTCATATTCTATACAGAAATTAAAATGCTGTATAAAAGTATGTGGATAAATGTGTTTATGTTGAGGTGAATTCTTTCTTTATGGCTTACTTAAAAGAATGCATAGGAGAAAAATTAAAATAAAAGTATTTAGTTTGCTGAGGAAGTTTTGAAAGATCTCTAAAGCATGAAGTAGGTTTCAGATTCCATTTCTTTTTTTTTTTTTTTAATGACACATTAAAATTTGCTTAAATACTTCTTTGAGGGGAAAAAAAATGACTTTTAGTGAATGAACAAGAAACATTTTTACAGTAGCAGTAGCCTATTGTTTTTATCTACCGTGCCATGAATTCATAGGGAAAAGGTTCCAGTAGCTCAGTGGGGGACAACTTGCCATTGAATGTGATAAAGTGTTAACTGACTTTTGAATTCATGGGAAATAGGTTCTAGCACCTTGTATCACTGTTACATGGAGTCTATGGGGGTTATCCTGTGTCCTACACTTATATACCTGTTATGCCATGAGCTCATGGGGAATAAATAGGTTCTTGCACCTAAAAACATGGGTCCACTGGTACTCCTATGTGCTATGTTACATGCTTATTATGCCATGAATTCATAGGGAATGGGTTCCAGGAGCATAGGCACCTTTCCGTTGGTTCTCACAAAGTGGGCTTCTTTGGGTGGAGCAGGCTGGCGCTTCAGTTGAAGCCAGGTACCTTTCTCTTTGGCTTCCTTCTTTTTCTAATCATTTTCTTTCACATGTTTCAGGAAGCTATCTCGGCTCTTAGAGTGCTTAATGTGCTCAATACGAACATTAATCCTCTTGGCAAGGATCTTGCCCTTAACTTGTTTGTTTACAGCAATGCCAACAGCATGCTGGGTAACATTGTAGACTCTTCCAGTTTTGCCATGGT
>CAUYRH010041764.1:0-75047 GCA_963574655.1 Perodicticus potto | reverse complement strand
TCCTAATATGGTTTTCTTTTAGCATCACTGAATAAGTGCTTCTGACCTGACACTGTTCTACCTTTGCCTATTACTGATTATACTAATCAGATTTATGTTTTCCAGAAATGTCATCAAGTCACACACAATAAAGGTAGTTTCAGTCCATGAACCCCTGTATCACTCTCCCTCTGGAGAAAACCTAACTGCCCCCTTCTATCAGCGCCCGATTCAGCAGGAAGCAGTTAGATCGAGTCTTTGCCCCTTTTCCCTAACAGCAGTTGGGGTTTCTACTCGGAGAGGGAGAATTGATGCAGGACATTTGGTGCCCTATCCAGCTCAGTGGAGCTGGCGGACCTGCCGCCTCCTCCTTGGTGGTGTTGGCGCTGTGGCAGCCAGCTGAAGAACCAGCGGGCTGGATGTCAGGCAAGGAGGGGGACCTCCAATCTCCAAAGGAGGCTCCAATAGCCAAAAAGGCCAGACAACTGCCGAGGAGACACCTGTGCCTTGGTGTCTCCTTCACTTTATACTTAGGACTAAATGTGGAACCCCCATTTCCTATGCCTGGGTCAATTTCATGTGAATTTCCTAGGCCTCAATTCCATGAATGGACTATGTCCATTCATTGATACATTCATTCACTTTGCCCCAGAAGGGACTGTGTTGGTTCACTGATACATTCATTCACCTTGCCCCCGGTGGAAGGGACTGTGTTCATTCGTTTCCTGGCCAAGGAACCCATACACGTATATATACCCCGAGACTAAAAGCCTAAAGGGGTAGACAGGGAAAGACCGGGAGAGAAACGGAGAGAGCTTTTCTCTCCCCACTTGAGTTCTCTCTCTCTACCAGGAGCTCTAGTGTTTTCTGTATTCTTTTCTGTAAATAAATTCTGTCTTACCACTGGAAAAGAAAAAAGAAAGAAAAAAGAAAAGAAAATGCCATGAAGGCTATCTTAAACAGTTTGATGTAAACATTTCAGATTGTATATGAAACCAGCACATTGTACCCCTTGATTGCACTAATGTATGCAGCTGTGATTTAATAAAAAAAAAAAAAGAAAATGTAATTAGTTCAGATGAGGTCATAAGGGTAGACCTCAATTCGATATGACTATTGTCCTTACACGAAGGGCAGATTTGGACACAGAGACATGCCCAGAGAATGCCATGTGAAGATGGGGTGGGGATTGGGGTGATGCTTCTGTAAGCCAAGAAATGCCAAAGATGGCAGCAAACTGCCAGAAGCCGTGGGACAGGCATGAAGCAGACACTTCTGAAAATCTGCAGGGAAAACTGACTCTGCTGACACCTGATACCAGACCTCCAGTGCATGTGAGACGATGCACTTCTGTTCTGTAACCACTCGGTCTGGGGTACTGTGTGACAGCAGCCCTGGCAGGCCAAAGTGCCACGTGTGCGCATTTAAGCTTAATGTTCAGCACCACGGTGCCTCCCTCCACCCCCGAACAAGCATTTATCATGTCGCAAGCCCAGGTGTTGCATGTAGGACACTGGGGGCGTGTCACAGGCCCAGGTGTTGCATAAAGGTGTTGGGGCTTCATGCCCAGCAGGTGTCACATGCTTTTCTCATAAATAGCAGGGATAGAGGTATCACCTTTGTGACTCCAGCCGGTTTTGGGGACTGGGTCTGTCCTGATTTCTCTTACCAACTTGATCTTCTGTGCAATATTATCACAGTCACTCTGGGGTGAGAATGAGGAAATGCCTGATTATAAGACAGTGTGCCATGTGGGGAGCCAAAGAAGGGCAGCCGAGAGCGAAGGCCGGAATGTTCGGAGGGTAGAGGCTAACTCCCAGCCGGCTGGGCCCATGGCAGAGACAGCCTCTGAGGCTCAGCAAGCCTGAGCTGATCTTTACCTGCTGTACACCAACAGCTCCTTGCCCAGAGGGGTGAGCAGTGTGGAGCAGGCAGGTGTGAGGCTTACACAAGTCGTTTTCCTTCTCTGAGCTTCATTTTCTCATTTGCAGCTTTGGGTTAACATCCATCCCCAGGAGGCCATTCTGAAACCACACCCCAGCCAGAAGCCCACGATAGTCTTAGTTCATATGTGAATGTAAACACTTCCTTCCACCATGCCCTTGGGTTTACATTTGCCATTTATCTGACATGGCAAGGAAGGAAGAGGGGAGGGGAGAGAGAGAGAGAGAGAGAGAAACAGAGAAAAGCAAAGAAAAAAATGTTAATGGCAGTAATGATCATCATCTTTCTTTCCTGGCCCATGAAGAGGTTTAGTGCAGAGGGCATTAGGGAGTGGTGCAGGCATCATTTTCATGTGTTTTGGGAGAATAATTGAAACCGTAGTTACTCCAGAATCATGTAAAATGTGCAGAAGGTAAAGTTGCCAAGTGTACATTAAGCTCTGTGATTAATTATTACACCAAAGTGCAGCAAGTCCATCAGCAGACAGGGCTCAACCAGCCTACCTCTATCTCACGGCCCCTGTGGGACACCTGGGCCACACAGACCAGGGAGAGCTGGATATTTGTGTGGTAAACATTGGCCAACCCCAAGGGCAAGGGCAGGGTGCAGTCAGCAAGTTGTGAGCAGCTGTGTTTTCTGCCAAAACTGCTGGAGAGAGAAGTGTTGTCAGGAAGCTAATTGGGACTGCCCGGCCGCAAGTGACCAAGACCAGCTCACATTGGCTAGAGCAGCGGTGGGGTCTGTGGCCACTGTCATCTGGTCTCTGTCCCCTGCAGTGTGTTGGCTCTGCCCTCTTCTCTGCCACCTCCATTCAGGCAAGCTCTCCTTCCACAGTGGGAAAAAGAAGCTCAACAAAAAAGCCTTGGTTTTATGTTCACCTGTGAGTAATCCCCTGCAGAAATCATAATTTCTTTTCCCAGAATAATCCAGTCACTATCTAGGGACAGCATCTCCTCTGGTCAGCTGGGATCGGGCACCCCACTCTGAACCAAAGGGCTCGGAATACGCTCATTGGTCAGGCCCCGGGCACGGGCTGGCCCCAGACTTGAGCAGGTGGAAACCACGAGTTGGAGAGAGTGTGAGGGGCTAATAAATTGCTTCCCCCTTTTCCCTGACTGAGTGCAGAACAAAGAGACAAACATGGGGTGAGGCGGATGGAGCACAAAATATCACAATTACTAGTAAAATAGGTTTGCAGAAGGCAGCTTCATTGTTCAGCAGCAATGAGCTTCTAAACACTGAAATCCCAGAAGGAGACAGCCTGCCACAGGCAGACGTGGACAACCTCCGGTCTCCCCCTCCGGATGCTGACCCTGTAACGTTAGGGCTTAGGCCAGAGGATGTGTATTCCCTGAGAGAGAAGTAGGAGGAGGCTGAACAGATCTCGCCCTGTTCCCTCCCTCAAAAGCACCAAATCGATGTCCCTCCTGTCCCTGAGAAGTAAGGAACAAAGGAGAGGCCAGGAGTGTTACTCTGAGGAGACTTCTCCATTCAGAAACCAGAAGAGAAGGGACCCAAAGCCCCCCTTCTGCACTGTAAGAGAAGGCACCCCAGCAGGCCACTGCAAGCATGAAGGTCGAGCTGTCTCCCCGTTTCCTCTCCCAGGCATGCAAATCGCCAGTAGCATTAGTAACACTCAAGTGTCTATTTCCACGTTTGCACATATAAATGGATGTGTTCCAGGCTGACTTGAGACTGTCACGATCTCAGTCTGCTTCCTCTTTGGTAAAAAATTAAAAAGCAAAACAGTATCAGTCACTAGCATGATCTGGAGTTAAGAACTGAAAAATCACAGGTTGCGTCACCTGTCCCAGACATGGAGTCCCAAAGATTCAGCTTAGGGTGGGGTCTTCGGGGAAGGTGCCCTTCCGAACTTTAGTTTCCTTCTAGAAAACTGATCTAACCCTGTTAGCCAACCTGACCTCATAGCGTTGTAGGGCTCCAACGAGACAGGAGAAGAGATATCATCATAATAGTAATGGTTGGCATTCTAAGCAGCTGCGTGCACCAGACACCGTCGTCAGAGCTGCACTGTGTTAACTCCTCCAGGCTCTTCAACAGCCCTACAAAGCAGGGACTCTTAGTTAATCCCCACCTTCTGAATGAGAACACGCAGGCCAGAGAGGTGGAGAAGCTTGCCCAGGGAATAACGGACCGGAAAGGACGCTGCAGCTGCAGCTCCAGTCAATACAGGGGAAGTGGCCTGGGAGAAAGGGACCAGGCAGAGAGGGAGGTGTCTTTGCTGGCTCCAGGCCCCTTCATGGTGCAGAGGTTTCTGAGGAGAAGAACCCTGAGGGTGGGGCTTGGGCACACAGGCTGGGGCGGGGATCAGAGATGTGGATAAGAGCTTTCTCCATATCTGGTCTAAGTGGCGGGGGTCAGTTCCAGAGTGTGACGTGGGCATCTGGCCTGGCACAGACAAGGTCCTGAATACATGTGATATGAGCACTAATGCCCTGGCATGGACACTTCTAAGCCCTCTGATCACAAGGCACCATTACTTCTTGAAATAAGAAGGTGGGGTGGGGGCACGATGGCAAGGTGACCTTAGTCAGACCTTTCCCCGCAGGCACGCAGATGTCAGCCTCACCACATAGACCGAACTTGCGTCCATGGAACAAAAATGTGGCTTTTCCTCTACCCAAGCAGATCCCTGAACTTTCTCAGCAATTATCACATTAGGGCCAGAACAGTCTTTCTATTGTAGCCTGTGCTTTCCAGAGAGAAGGAAGAAGATTCTTTACCAAGGCCCGCCAGACAGAGGGAGATGGATGCTCCCTCTGGCTGAGAGAGAGAGGGTGAGAAGAAATCAGTTTTTAGCACCTGCCCAAATTGTGGCATACTGTATTAACTGATTTAACTTTGCATTTCAGCCTATGTTTGGTTTGCTCTATGATTTATAGTAAAGCTGTAAAATGATGAGTCATGGTGTTTCCACTGCCCAAAAAAGGATGGCAAGTGTCTGCCACACACGGCCACCTTTCCGCCCATGTCATGGCAGATGTGGCCAATCAATCACAAGGCTCTTCCCCCCTGACCCCAGATATGGCCTCAGAAGCCTCGGGGTAGCTCTCCAGGCCATCTGAGCTGGCACATGAGATGAAAACCATTCGCTCTTCCTGCCAAAAAAGGAGGAGAACCTGGGAAGAACAAAAAACAACAGGGGAGACAGACACAACTTCAGGTGGCTGGGGGAATAACTGCAGAGAGAGAGAGATGGAGAGAGCAAGAGCCGAGAGCTTTGCCAAGGAGATGGTTCCGGGAGACAAGTGACAGAAAAGAGGCATGGGGAATTTAAGAGAGTTGTTGATAAGCTGTAACTGTGGCAACCAAGAAGAAAGTGAGTGTGACACTGAACACACAAGACTGCAACTCCTTAAGAGCAGAAAGTAAGGGGCCAGAGACAGCCGGTAGATGTTTATCAGATAAATCTAGCCATTGCCTGACCCTGCATTTCATTACTACAGAAGTAGGCACACATTCAGACACGCACACACCAGAAGACCCTGTCTAAGAATCCTGGCGACAGCTAACAGGGCAGTGGCCGTTAGGTACCAGCATTTTGCCAGGTGTTTCTTCACGCCCTGTGACTCAGGACTGTCATCATCCCATTTCACAGGTGTAGTAACTGAGTCTCATGTGGGCTAAATAACTCACCAGAATCAACCCGCTAGCATATAGTGGAATTGAGATTTGACGCTAAGAATTATTACCCCAGCAGCTCCTTAAATAAACAATTACATGCCTATGTTTAGAACTCCTACAAAGCGCAGAAGAGAAGCTGGCTGGGGTCTTGAATGTCAGGGGAATTTCTGTTCTTATACTGGTACTGTATGCTCACCCATTCTCCACTCACATCCAACAAATTTTTGTTGTGTGCCATTGTGTGCCAGGCCCTGCGCAGGCATAGGAATTGCCTTTAACTCACTTAGCTTTCCTGACATTTCCCTGAAATTGAAGAATCACACAGCTGCTACGATAACTTAGACCAAGCTCTTCCCTTTATAGTGAGGACAGTGGAGTTCGGACTTGGGGACCAAAAGGACAGGAGGTAGTCCAGGCTCACCGTTCAGCCCTGAGCTTACCAGAGGCAGCTCAGGCCACCTCAGGGAGGCTCTTGCCCTGCCAGGGTCAGCCCCTTCTGGAATGGTGCTCAGAAATCAAATTGCTCTTCTGGTCAGAAGGGGAAACTTCTCTTGAACCCAGATGATTCTGACGGTGCAACAAGAGTGAGAACCACCAGGCTGGAGGAAGGAACAACAAACACATCAGTCCCAAGTGCAGAAGACGGAGCTGCCCGGCCTCCTCGGGACCCCCATCCCCCAACTCTAACATGAGGGCGACGGGGCACGCAGGTGCCCACGGTGCTTTGACCCACAATGTTTCCTGGTGGGGACCGATTCAGGGTTGGTGCATGGTGATTTGACTCCTCACCAGTCCTTGGAAGGCCTTACAAAGATGAACTTGCCACATCAAGGCTCCCAAGGCAGTGGCCAGACGTGACACCAGTCACCAGTTTGGATGGCCCCATAGCAGTCCCTGTATGGGTTTATTTCAGAGACTATTTTGAGGATCTGGCTGAGAAGCTTCAGACAATTTTTAAGTTCATTAGAAGTTCAAACTGGCTCAAGAGATATTAGGGTCTTCTGTTGATGCAAGAGAAAAGAAAATTACCTTACCTTGGTTCATAAATCTATACAGAGAAAAAAACTGACTTGGTTTTTGGTTTGAAGGCAGTCTAGGCTTCTACAGGTGAATGGATATGTTTAGCTCACGTTTCCCAGACTCAAACCCCCGAGGACAGCATTAATGGGGAACATTAGTCCAGTTGTCCCAGCCGGGCGAGAGGCTACAACAGTCATTTGCCTAGTCTTTTAGAATGGAACATTTTGCGGATGGTGGGTAAGTTTCCCATAGAAGAGAAAAGGAACTTCGACCCCAGAACACCTCCCAGGGTGACTGAGCTTCCCCGGAGTTGCTCTGGATGCCAGGACTTCCAGAGGATAAATGAAATGTGCATACAAACATATCCTAGCAGAAGGTCAGTGGAGACGGTTACAAAACGGTGCTTAGAAATACAACGATGAAAACCAGAGCATTAGGGGGCCTCAGGTTAACTGGAGCAGGTGACAAAAGAGGGTTGGAGGCTGACCTTCTGCTCCATTGACAAGTGGTCTTGCAGGGGGGTAGGTGACTTACCCACCTCCCCAGAGAGGAGTGAGCAGGCACTCCGTTGCCAGGAGCAGGTGAAGTTAGAGTAACTCTCTCTCCTCTCCCGCCAGGTGGACTATGGCTGGACTCTCTCCTCTCCTTAGGACTCCCAGCTGACCTGGGGACAGAAGTGGCAGCAGGGGAGAGGCACCTGCAATGGAGAGGGACCCGCCCTGCACAGGTCCCCCTAGTGTGTCACTGAGGCCACTGAGCCCACACAGAGTTGCTTCCGGTCACCCACCCGAAGTTCCCACTTTCCAGTTCCTCCTCATCGCCTCTCGTCACACTGGGTTTGTTCTCTCAGACACTGGTCACAACCTTACTTGTCTTCTTTGGTATAAGCGTCTGTGGTCCATCTTCCAAACCTGGACGTGAGCAGAGATGCTCTTAGGCTCGCTTGCTGCCACGTCCCCAAGACGTAGAATGACCCTGATCCACAAAAGCTGCCCAAAGTGTATTTCGTTAAATGAATGGATGAGTGAGGAAATGAACGGAGCAGTAAAGAGTCCAGGACCCTACCCAGAGGTGTGCCGAACTGATGAGGAAGGAGAACTGAGATCAAGGATTCAGGTAGGAGACAGAGGACGGGACACAGAGTCTGAGGGTCTGAGCTGTCACACACCAGCCTTGCAGCTGGCGCCCAGTGACACAGGGGTGCAGAGAGAGAGAAGTGGGAGGCACTGTCAGGGCACAGGCCGGAGGGCAGAAGGGGAAGGGAGCAGGTAAGGGGAGTGGGGAGGGAGAACCCCGCAGAGGAAGACTGCAGGTGAGGCATCAGGTCCACGCCACGATGGGATCAGACTCACCCCTCCAATCCCCGCTCTGCCCCTGGGGCCATAAATCAGCCTTTCTGAGATTCAGTCCTCCTCTGTCAGGGGAAACAACAGCTCTATGTCTTAGGGCCGTTGTGAGGATTCAGAGAGACAGTGTGGGTAAGAGCTTGGCACTGAGCCTGTTCTTTTCAAGTCAGAAGCTGCGATTTTGAGCCAGCTGCTCTGGGGGCCTTCCCAAGTCCCTGGCATCAATGAGTCACCTCCACTCCGCACAAGCATCTTCCCTGGAGAAACGCACCTTAGGTAAGAGCTGGTAAGCAGAGTTGCACCAGTGCCAGCACCTCTGGGTCTGGCTGGGGAGGCGGAGCCTATTCTGGTCAACTTGAACAGCTCACGGGACTGTCCTTACAAAAAGGTGGTGTTCCACCTTCCTTATTGACCTGCAACAATACTGAGCATTGCCAAATGGTACTGACCATAAATCCATACTTTGCTACCAATGGTGTGGGCTGGAGCAAGGCGTTGACTTGTATCTGTAAAACACATAGTATCTTTAAATTTTCAACAAGCAAAAATGTCATTCCCAAATAGGATATGGTGAGAGCTATTTCAAGGTCAATGGTGCTTAAAATATCCTATGATTCCCCCCTGAGAGGTTTCCAGATTTCCTGGGGTGTCACACTCCCCACTTTATGATTGGGTCACCCCAGGCTTTGGTGGAGGGAAGGCTTTGTTGATGCCTCTGGAAGGAATTACACATTGGAACAGGCGTGGACAGGAAAACAGAGGTGAGAAACAGAGGCTCATTCAAATTAGCGCAGGTAACAGATCTGGAAAAGGTGTCACTGGCCAAGGACAGGAAACCAAGGACACCCTGGCCACAAGGGGTCTGGTCTGGACAGCCAGTGTCCAGGAGAGTGTCTGCCTTTTCTTTTTCCCTGTTTTCTCTTCTTTTGGAACATTGTTTCGTCCCCTGGCTGGAGAAAATGTAGTCTTCCATTTTCCACTGACACGTGACCTCACTGCTCTTCCTAAACGTCAGCTGCAGGTGGCTTGGCTTTCCAGTTGAAGTCCTGCACCATCAGGATCAAGACAGTTACAGAGCTGGAGTCAGGAGGCCTGGGTCCAGCATCCCACAGGGCCACTCACTACCTTACTACTTACTACCTGACCTTCAACATGTTATGCCCCAGTTTCCTCCTCAATTAAGCTGCAATAAAATTGTCTCTGTCTCATAAAGCTGATGTGAGTATTCAATGAATTGATTTATGAAAAACACTCAGAAGAGTGACTGGCAAATAAGCACTTAAAAACATTAGCTGCTGTAAGCTCCAGGAGCGATGCAAACTCAAACGCCCACAGGGGGTTGTGGGGGTAATACAAGCCTCTGGACCAGGCTTCCAGTGATACAATAGGCATCAGGCATGCAGAGTACCTGCTCCAGCTAATTTATTCAAGCTTATTTTAAGCATAAAAGCCACCAACCAAGCATATATACCTGTAGGCCTATGGGCCACCAGTTTGAAGCTTGGCTTCCTGTAGACTAGGGCTGTGTCCTTTGGGTCAGGTCTACTCCACCTGATCAGCTGCGTCCAGAGGTTTGGCAAGAAAGAGCAGGGTCCTGGCACACTGAAAACAGCGTTAAGGAAGGGCCTGTGGCCAAAGGAAGACTCTCTGAGAAAGTATGTGATCAAGGTGGCTTCTCCTGTTCTGCTCTCAGCAACAGGATCGGGAGGCCCTGAGCCAGCCAACCCCCCCACACACACTGTCACACACAATCACGCACACGATCACACACTCACATGCACTCACATACATGTAGGCATGTGAGTGAGAGCATAGGAAAGAGGACTAAAGCAAAATGGGGTACTGTCAGCTCTCACCACTGTTTCCTTTTCAGCTTTCATAGACTCTTTGAATCCGAGAGTTGGAAAAGACCCCAGAAATCATCTCTCTCTGCTTCTCCTTTATTTAAAAAAGCTCTCCACAGCATCCCCAACAAATTCTCAGCTGGATCTAACATGTCCGTTTTATTCATCAGAGTATTCCCAGCCAAGGGGATTCCTAAAGTCATCTGTAAAGCAAAACTGGCCCTTTATCACCACAAGAAGGAGTGAATAGAAGGGCCAAGAAATAAAAATGGCAATTGTCCATTCCAAGGATAGCACTGTTTCTAAAGAACACTGCTAGATATTTCTGTCTGTTATAGAAAAAAAAAAAAGGTTCCCCCTAATATCCAAACACATCCTACCTGCTTGCTACCACCTCTATCCATCATTCTTAACTCTATCCTCAGAGGTCACAAAACAAACTCTGTTGTCAGGGAGGGTTTGGGATTCACTCAGCTTTTGCCTTGTGCAATGTGACTTTGTGCAAACTGCTCAATCTTTCGGATTCTCAGTCTCCTCATCAATAAAATGGAGACAATCATGCTACTTTCCAGACATCACAGTGAGGAATCAGCGTGCCTGCAAATAATAGCTCATTAAGAGCCTAAAGCTGGACTTCATTGACAATTCCTCAGCCTCATTCCATGGGTGGCATGGCGAGAGAATGCCCAACTTTAGTAGATTCATGTTGGCCTTTGCCCACCTTCCTAGAATGTGTTCCCTCTTCTTTGGACAATGGCACTTTGTTTTGTTTGGGATGGAGCCACTTTTCCCATTGGACACATCCCAGTGGGATTGTCAAAGTGCGCTGCTCCCCTCCACTGTTCTCCCTTCAAGCTTCCGTCTGGAACTGACCAGGGCAGAGACTGACACCTTCCTTGGCTGGAGAGACAGTTTGCCTTTCCTGCCGCCTCAGACCCCTCATTCCTCTCATCCTTCAGCCCTCCAATGATAATATGAGCCACTGACAAATGTCTTTTCTGCTTGTTGGACAGGGCACATCTCCACTGCTTATAACCAAGGAGCACCGATGGGGCATAATCCACAGAAGTTGGAGTTTGTAGGGGAGTCATGAGTATTCCTAGGGGCAAGCTTAGAAGACGAATTCTTCGGGTATCATCAGAGGAGCATGGATTCTGGAATGACAGCCCCACCACAGGGGACAGCCCCCTGTCTGTGTGGTCCCATGATCCACTTGGAGACAGCGGAATTTCATGGACGATCTATCCAGAGGAACCTCTTTGAGATCCATCACCAGAGCTCAGCTGTCTTTTTTGCCTGCTGCCAACATAACACCACAACTAGAATTGAGGGGAAGTGAGGAGTCTTTTCTAACTGGCGGAAATCCCAGGCTTTAAGGGAGAAAGGGAGGAAAAAGTGCTAAAATTTGTTTTTTCCAAATGTTCTGGAATGCATCCAAGTACACCCCCATAAAAGAAAGTTGGCACCCACCTCAGAAGTGAAGCGATATATTTCTTTAAACTGCAGTCATAATTCCTAATTGAATGTCTCTCTCAAAAATTCATGGCATGGAAGACTGAATTATTAAGTAAATAAAATCATAAATGAGCTTCATAACACAGCTAATGGCTGCACTGAACAGCTTTCCATTGTGCAGGAGCTCACAGACAACTCCCCGGTGGTCCAGAGTAGCCATAACCGCCCGTAAACTTCCAAAAGCATCCCTCCACCCAACCAAAAGCTGGTGTGCCCTGCTCATCAAATTTCGTTCTTTGCAGATTGGGTTTTTCTATCATGAAGACAATTCAATAGCACAACTTTCTTTTCCCCAAGACAAGCAAACTTGGAGGCAGCCCCAGCTCACAGGTTTCTCATTGAACTGTCACTCACATTCTCTGGGCATCAGCTTCTGCAGCCCTGATCTTGTCTGACAGCTGTGAGTCAAGGTCCTGCTTAGACCTCCAAATCTGATTTTGATTACTACCTAGTTTGATCAATTTTTTAGAAAATTCAGCATATTTCTATGACCTTTATATTTAAGCCTGAACTCCAAAAACTAGTGGTAGAGATGAAGACTTTTTTTTTGAGAGAGAGAGAGTCCCACTCTGTTGCCTGGGTAGAGTGTCATGGTGTCATAGATCACAGCAACCTCAAACTCCTGGGCTCAAGCAATACTCTTGTCTCAGCCTCCCGCACAACTCCTACAGGTGCCTGTACAACCCCCAGCAAGTTTTTCTATTTTTAGTAGAGATGGGGTCTTGCTCTTGCTTAGGCTGGTCTTGAACTCCTGAGCTCAAGCAATCCACCCACCTTAGCCTTCCAGGGTGCTGGAATTACAGGCGTGAGCTACCGACCACGCCCAACCAGAAATGAAGACTTTAAGTGGGCTTTATTCTGTTTATTCTGACAGTCCGTCATTTATTAGAAAAGTATCTAGTGATCTCCACGCCTGGCACTGTGCATTCTATAGCCAACAAAATAGGTGCCGTCCTTCCCTCACTGACCTCATGGTCTAGCAGACAGGAAAGTCAAGCAAAGAGACCCCCAGATAAAAACAAATGAACAAATCGGGATCCGTATTTAAGGAAAGAAAAAATTAGGCTGCATAGAAAGGAATAACTGATAGGATCTCATATGGGGCAGGGTGGGGGCTAGAAGAGACTTCTCTGAGCAAAAGATATTAGAGCTGAGACCTGCGGTGAGAAGGCTCTGGGCAGGCAAAGAGGAGAAGGCACCGGCACGGAGGCGGCTGTGCCGACCCTCAGAGGAGCAGTGGGCAGCTTCCTTTGAAGGACGTGGACATGGGCTCAGCCAGCTCCTCTGAATGGAGAACCAGCTTGAGCTGTAGTTACTGGGAGAAGCGGTGGTGTGATGTGAACCTTCCTGATGTGGAAGTCAGAACCCCAGCCTCTGTTAAAACAAACAAAAGGACAAAGAGAGAGAGAGAGACAAAGAAAAAATAAAATGTTCCTAGGGCGGTGGCAGGGGCTGAATGGGATGAAGTAGGTGGAGGATGACTACTAGGTTTTACATATAGGAGCACTCAGTTAGGGGTGCCCCGGCTCTGTGGGGGTGATGCTAAGCACCTTCCTTTCTTGGGTCCCAGAATCTATAAACTAAGGGAACAGAGAACATGTGTCAAAAGGTGCCTTTCTACATAATGGGGGGGGGGGTGTGTACATGCGAGAGGGCCAGGCCTACCTGGATCCCAGGGTATCTCCTGGGTGAGGATGGGACATGCTTTGTCCTCCCTACCCCACGCCATAGTCTGGTCCATCGCTGATGCCGGGAGCCACAGCCCCAGGGTCTGGCTGCTCCACCAGAGCTGGGCTGGGCCCTGGCTGGATCTTGGCATGTACCCTTCAGTAAGCTTAGCGCGTTAGGGAGAGGAACCTGCTAGGTCAACGAAACTGCCTGGGGCGTCGGTCTCTAGCGTTCACAATAACATTCTTTATCTTAGAACAAGTAATGTGCACCCCTACCCTGACCTAGTCTGTCTCCCCACCACTGGGCACCTCCAAATTCTTGAGCTATTTGAGGCCTTAACCCCAAATAGGAGAATACAAGGGCTGAGTGCTCTGCAAGGTTGTAGGACTTGGGTCTGAATCCCATGTGTGATCTTGTGCAAGTCCCTTCTCTGAACCCGTCTCCTGAGCTGGACACGGGGTCACAATAATCCCCGTGCTGTTTCTCTGAGGACTGAATGAGACACACAGACTGCTCAGCACAGGGCCCAACTCTGGGTTCCGCCTCAGTGTAGATAGTGGCTGTCATCATTGAATCATTATTACTATCCGCAACTGAGTGAACTCCTATTGAGAATAGTGAAGCTGAGAGCTAAATAGGGGTTAGGGCGGATAGCCAGCTCCTCCCAGGTCTTGGAAGGTTAGCCCATCAGAAAAACCCAGAATCTCAGGTCGGCTGGCTTGAGGCAGGGGCAAAGCAAAGGCTTCGTGGTAGTGACTGAGCAACATCACAGAAGCCTCCCACAGTTGTGGTGGCATGAAGACCCCACCCAAGTTTTCGGCCTCAGGCAGGGCTCTGCGGGGCTTGAGGACACACCCCCTGGAAGCCTGGGCTTGTGCCGAGTCAGCCGTATCCCCTCTTCCCACATCCCCAGTGCTCTCCAAACAAGGAGGACCCCACACACTCAAGCTGGAGACCTTCCACGAAGCCGAAGGAAGGGCTCTAAGGCTGTCGGAGAAGTGGGATGTGAGGGAGTCGCACGCTTCCACAGGCTCGTCGCTGTTGCGGGGATCTCTGCACTGACTCACTCGGAGTGCTTTATGTGAGTGAACTAAATTAATCTCCACACAGCCTGATCATTACAGGAGGTGCTTGTCCGGGCTTGCTCGGTTGGCCTGCTTAACTCCCAGCTCAGGGCCTTGACTACCAGAGAGACGGCTTGTCACCAGGCTGCTGCATCTCTGCCAGCCCCCGTGGGCTCCACGTTTCCGGCCTGGACGGGACTCACACGCAAGCAGTTTGGCGGCAGACCACACCTGGTGGCACGCTGCCTCTCACAGGAGCCCATGCGACTATCGGAAAATCTTTCTCTGGTTCTTTCTAGTCAGGCAACTTCAGCCAGGACCCAGGTCCCCTGTGGAACGTGGGCTCTGAAGGGGCACAGGACTTCATTCCTGCCTCCTCCGCCTCCCAAGAGTCATTACTCAACTATTGTCACCGGATTTAAGGACAGTAACAGTGCCCAACACACGCATAGTGTCTTCAGCTCTGCCCAGGGCCAATGAAGCCAGGTCAGCAGCAACAGGTCTCCACCCAGGACTGGCCACCGCCCACTTTACAGCAGCAGCGTCGAGGGTTCCTGGGCAACACGGCCACACAATTCCAACTCACTAGATGTCTGAGACCTGTTGACTTTTTGTGGTCATTTAGCTGAGAATTAGGTCCTGAAGACATTCGCTGTTTTTGTTTTGATCAATTAAAATGCATTTATTTTAGCCACATCTGGCTCCCCCGTTGTGAAGCATGGGTTTCTTCAGACAACCGAAGGAGATAAAAAGAGTTCACCGCGAGTCTGCAGCCGGCCTCCCAGAGCTTCACACAAGGCAAACGGCCCTTTCCTCCCTGTCTCTCTTCAGCAGGCAATTAAAGGGATTAGAAACTAAAACATCAGTGCAAAGCCCAGGCAAACCTCAGGATTATGTGAACATCTTGGGGCTGTTCTGCCAGCTCAGGGTGTGCGCAACGTTTGCCCTGGGCTCCGTCCGCAGTGTCTGTTGGGGGAGATAAGACCCACCCCTTTCGGCTGAGTTTACAGTTAGCAATAGCTTAGCTACTGAAGACTCTTCCGGAGTGTCAAGACTGTGAACTCCCACAGGAAAAAAGATGAGAAATCAGTTTCTCAGGATGGTTCACGTGGAACAGTGTGAGAGGCTGAATGGAACAGCAGTAATGCCCACTCAGAGTCCCTCAGATTCAACGGAGGAAGAATGCCTCTGCTTGAGGCCAATTTTGAAACTGCTTTGCTGTGGTGTAATTGACCCACAAGGACTACACATACTTATATATAAATCTTGATGAATTTAGACAAAAGCACACATTCATGATACCGTCATCACAATCCAAGTAACAATCCAGCACCCCCTACAATTTCATTGTGTTCCTTTGTTTTTTCTATTTGTTTGTTTTGTTTTGCTATTACTTTTATTTTGTCATAAGAACATTTAACATGAAGTCTACCCTCTGAACAAATTATAGCTGACTCTAGGTACCATGCTGTGCAGAGGAGCTCTGCAGCCTGCCACCTGGCTTGCCTGAACCTGTATGCCCATCGAACCACTCCCCCCCACTTCTCCCCATCCCTGGCAACCCTATCATAGTCTCTGCTTCTGAGAGTTCGACTATTTTTTTTTTGATACAGCGTATCCAGTTGTTGTCCTCAGTAGAGTGCTGTGCTTTCACAGCTCACAGCAACCTCAAACTCCTGGGCTTAAGAGATTCTCTTGCCTCAGCCTCCCAAGTAGCTGGGACTACAGGAACTGCCACAATGCCTGGCTATTTTTTGGTTGTAGTTGTCATTGTTGTTTGGCAGGCCCAGGCTGAATTCAACCCTGCCAGCTCCCGTATATGTGTCTGACACCCTAGCTGCTGAGCTACAGGTACCAAGCTCGAGTTCAACTATTTTAATTACCTTATGTATGAGGAATCACACAGTATTTGTACTTTTGAAACTGGCTTATTTCACAGCCACTTTTTTTTCCCATTTTTTAATTAAATCATAGCTGTGTACATTAATGTAATCATGGGGTACAATGTACTGGTTTTATACACAATTTGAAATATTTTCATCAAACCGGTTGACATAGCCTTTGCGGCATTTTCTTAGTTATTATGTTAAGACATTTATATTCTACACTTAGTACATTTCACATGTACCCTTGTAAGATACACCGTAGGTGTGGTCCCAACAATTACCCTCCCTTCACCCATCCTCTCCCTCCTCCCCTTCACCACCACTTTTGAATGGTCCAGCAAGATATCAGAAGTCATGCCAGTAAAATAATTTAACAGTCTTGTTTGTTTTCTTAAAAAAATTCTTTTGCAAAAGAATACTGAGTTGACCTTTTCGAAGCCCTTTCAGGTCTGTTGAAGCTTTCCCTGATCCCACCAGGCAGACGCCTGCCTTTGTGCTTCCCTGTCTTGTGTCCTAAAATTGCTGCGTCTGTTGCATTGTGTTTTAGCCGTGACCAAGTGTCGTCTTCCCTGCTGGAGCAGAGTTGAGAGCAAAGGCTGGATAGAGCCAGGCTCATAGTAGATGCTGAGTAAACGTTTCTGGAGTGTAAATCACAACTTCCACTTGTGTGTAGCTTTCATTCTAATGCTCAGAATGAAAACTAGGCTGGCTCTTCTGAAGGAAAGTTTGGCAATTTGGCAACACATGCAAAAGCCTTGGCAGCTTGCATGCCTCTAACTGTGGCTCCTCTGCCGGACTGTACCCTGAAGCTGTAGTCCTTGCTGTCCCAGGATTTGTGTTTGAGTCAAGCCACCATTGTTCATAATGGAAAAGAACTGGGGGGACCATAATTGTCCAACACTAGGGGAATTGGGTAACGCAATTGTGGTTCCTCCAAGGGAGGAAATGTGAGGCATGTGGCCATGGCATGTCATGAGGCAGAAGTAGGTTTAGGAATACAGGAAAATTCTCAAGATGCCGTGTGCAATCTTCTTAAGTGTCAATGACAAAATGTAATAGATATGTTTATTAAAATATATACACCGTGGTCATAAAGTTCATGTGCAATTTAAAATAGTCATCTATTTTATATGAACATATAAAAAAGAGTAAGTTAAACAAATCAAAGTTTTGTTACATGTTTTTGTGCTTAAAGTCATGGTTTCCAAGAAAAGAACCTAAAAATGGATGACGTTAAGTGAGGGCTCTCCCTGGATCTGCACAATCACGTACTGGGCAACCCTTCAAAGAAGAAATCTTGCCGTTTGCAAACACGAATGAACCTGGAGGATATCACACTAAGTGAGATAAGCCAGACACAGAAAGACAAACACTGCTCAATCTCACTAAAACACGGAATCTTTAAAAACATGTAAAAACATGAAACTCACAGAAGACAGTAGAGTGATTGTTATCAGAGGCCAGGAAAAGGGGAGATGTTGGCAGAGGGAACAAATCTCTAGTTAGGAGGTATGACTGTTAGTGATCTATTGTATCACAGTGACCGTAGTTAATAACTATGTATTGTCTATTTCCAAACTGCTATAAGAGTAGATTTTTAATATTCTTACACCGAAAAAGGGTATGTGAGGGCCAGGTGCATTGGCTCACACCTGTAGTCCTAGCACTCGGGGAGGCCCAAGCAGGTTAATTGCCTGAGCTCGCAGATTTGAGACCAGCTTGAGGCAGAGTGAGACCTCATCTCTAAAAAAATAGCCGGGTGTTGCGGCGGGCGCCTGTACTCCCAGCTACTCAGGAGGCTGAGACAAGAGAATCGCTTGAGCCCAAGAGTTTGAGGTTGCTGTGACCTATGACACCACAACACTCTACCAAGGGTAACAAAGTGAGACTCTGTCTCCAAAAAAAATACGTGATTTGATAGATAAGTAAATTCATTTCAATTATGTATTGAAACATCACATTGTACCCCATAAATGTACGTAATTACTATTTATCAGTTAAAAACTTTTTAAAAAGAAAAAGGAAGCTCCACTTCAGATCCTAGCTCATCTATTGGTAAAATGAAATTGCACTTTCGATTCTGTGCTTTTTCCTCATGTGCATGCGTTCCTTTTCAGGAGCCCTAAAGAGAAGAATGGATTTGGGGACAAGCATACCTCTAGATCCCCATCACTGTCCAAACACCATAGTGATGGGACGAGGGACCTCGTTCTACAGAGGGAAGCGGGACAGAAGACAGCTTCAAAGGAGCCTCAAAAATATACACATCCTCGCATTCTTTTGCCCTGATTGGTTGTTGCTGTAATAAGATTTTCAAATGCTAATTTGGTATAAGTCTCTCCAGCTCACGCAGTAAAAACAGGCTTGGCCAGCTCACAGCTACTAACCAATTAATCCAGACAGACAGGAGGTTGAGTATTTAAGAGCACCACGCAGAGGGAACTTGTCAGACCCTATGAAAGCAACAGCACAGCAACCGGCCAAGGAATGGCATTCCCCCTCCCCCGAAAACCCTGTACAACTGACGGAGTTGCAATTAGCAGCCCCTGGCCTTTATGCTGCGTAGCAGTGCTGAGCCAGGCAGAGGGGGCTTCCCAGAGAAAGGCTCTGTGGCAGTGGTGAGTGAGTGGTGGGATGGTTGTAGGGCCCTGAGAGCTTGCCACAACGCACTCTGTCACGGGCCTGTCTGAGATCTACTGGGCTGGTGCGGTGTCTCCAAGAATTGTAAACCTCCTCTTCCCAATAGTCACACAGACACTCCCAACTGACCCCAGGCAAGGGAAAGGACAGACAGAATCCAGGTACCTCAGGGTTGGGGAAATGACCCTCCCATTTGTATTAGTTTGCTAAAGAACTGCTGTAACAAAACTCCACAGAGGAGGTAGCTTAAATTACAACAATGTACTGTCACAGAGTTCTGAAGGCAAAACTTCAAAGTCAAAGACCTGCTCCCCATCCCTCTGTGAGGAGGACCTGCGTCCCGTCCCTCTGTGAGGAGGACCTGCTCCCAGCCTCTCTGTGAGGAGGATCTGTTCCCAGTCCCTCTGTGAGGAGGACCTGCTCCCCGTCTCTCTGTGAGGAGGACCTGCTCCCAGCCTCTCTGTGAGGAGGATCTGCTCCCCGTCCCTCTGTGAGGAGGACCCGCTCCCTGTCCCTCTGTGAGGAGAACCTGCTCCCCGTCCCTCTGTGAGGAGGACCCGCTCCCTGTCCCTCTGTGAGGAGGACCTGCTCCCCGTCCCTCTGTGAGGAGGATCTGCTCCCCGTCCCTCTGTGAGGAGGATCCGCTCCCTGTCTCTCTGTGAGGAGGACCCGCTCCCCGTCTCTCTGTGAGGAGGACCTGCATCCCGTCCCTCTGTGAGGAGGACCTGCTCCCTGTCCCTCTGTGGGGAGGACCTGCTCCCCGTCTCTCTGTGGGGAGGACCTGCTCCCCGTCCCTCTGTGAGGAGGACCTGCTCCCCATCCCTCTGTGAGGAGAACCTGCTCCCCGTCTCTCTGTGAGGAGGACCTGCTCCCCGTCTCTCTGTGAGGAGGATCTGTTCCCAGTCCGTCTGTGAGGAGGACCTGCTCCCCATCCCTCTGTGAGGAGGACCTGCTCCGTGTCTCTCTGTGAGGAGAACCTGGTCCCCATCTCTCTGTGAAGAGGACCTGCTCCCCATTCCTGTGTAAGGAGGACCTGCTCCCTGTGAGGAGGACCCGCTCCCCATTCCTGTGTAAGGGGGACCTGCTCCCTGTGAGGAGGACCCGCTCCCCATTCCTGTGTAAGGATGATCTGCTCCCTGTGAGGAGGATCCGCTCCCCATTCCTGTGTAAGGAGGACCTGCTCCCTGTGAGGAGGACCTGTTCCCCGTCCCTCTCTGAGGAGGGACCGCTCCCTGTCCCTCTGTGAGGAGGGCTCCCTCCCCATCTCTCTGTGACTTGGACCCGCTCCCCGTCTCTTTGTGAGGAAGACCTGCTCCCTGTCTCTCTGTGAGGACCTGCTCCCCATTTCTCTTTGAGGAGGACCTGCTCCCCATCTCTCTGTGAGGAGGACCTGCTCCCCCTCCTTCTGGAGGAGGACCTGCTCCCTATCCCTCTGTGAGGAGGAGCTGCTCCCCATTCCTATGTGAGTAGTACCTCCTCCCAGTCCCACTGTGAGGAGTACCTGCTCTCAGTCTCTCTGAGAGGAGGACCTGCTCCCTGTCCTTCTGTGAGGAAGATCTGCTCCCCGTTCCTCTGTGAGGAGGAACTGCTCCCCATCCCTCTGTAAGGAGGACCTGCTCCCATCTCTCTGTGAGGACCTGCTTCCTTTCTCTCTGTGAGGAGGACCTTCTCCCCATTCCTCTGTGAGTAGGACCTGCTCCCTGTCCCTCTGTGAGGAGGACCTGCTCCCATCTCTCTGTGAGGACCTGCTTCCCTTCTCTCTGTGAGGAGGACCTGCTCCCAGCCTCTCTGTGAGGAGCATCTGTTCCCAGTCCCTCTGTGAGGAGGACCTGCTCTCCATCCCTCTCTGAGGAGGACCTGCTCCGTGTCTCTCTGTGAGGAGGAACTGCTCCCAGCCTCTCTGTGAGGAGCATCTGTTCCCAGTCCCTCTGTGAGGAGGACCTGCTCTCCATCCCTCTCTGAGGAGGACCTGCTCTGTGTCTCTCTGTGAGGAGGACCTGGTCCCTGTCTTTCTGTGAGAAGGACCCACTCCCCATTCCTCTGTAAGGAGGACCTGCTCCCTCTGAGGAGGACCTGCTCCCTGTCCCTCTCTGAGGAGGGACCGCTCCCTGTTCCTCTGTGAGGAGAGCTCGCTCCCCGTCTCTCTGTGACTTGGACCCGCTCCCCCTCTCTTTGTGAGGAGGACCTGCTCCCTGTCTCTCTGTGAGGACCTGTTCCCCGTCTCTCTGTGAGGAGGACCTGCTCCCTGTCCTTCTGTGAGGAGGACCTGCTCCCCATCCCTCTGTGAGGAGGACCTGCTCCCTGTCCTTCTGTGAGGAGGACCTGCTCCCCATCCCTCTGTGAGGAGGACCTGCTCCCATCTCTCTGTGAGGAGGACTTGCTCCTCCTCTCTCTGCGAGGACCTGTTCCCCGTCTCTCTGTGAGGAGGACCTGCTCCCTGTCCTTCTGTGAGGAGGATCTGCTCCCAGCCTCTCTGTGAGGAGGACCTGCTCCCCATCCCTCTGTGAGGAGGACCCGCTCCCTGTCTCTCTGTGAGGAGGACCTGCTCCCCATCCCTCTGTGAGGAGGACCTGCTCCCGTCTCTCTGTGAGGAGGACCTGCTCCCCATCCCTCTGTGAGGAGGACCTGCTCCCATCTCTCTGTGAGGAGGACTTGCTCCCCGTCTCTCTGTGAGGACCTGTTCCCCGTCTCTCTGTGAGGAGGACCTGCTCCCTGTCCTTCTGTGAGGAGGACCTGCTCCCCATCCCTCTGTGAGGAGGACCTGCTCCCCATCCCTCTGTGAAGAGGACTTGCTTCCCATCTCTCTGTGAGGAGGACCTGCTCCCCGTCCTTCTGTGAGGAGGACCTGCTCCCCATCCCTCTGTGGGGAGGAACTGCTCCCCATCCCTCTGTGAGGAGGATCTGCTCCCTGTCTCTCTGTGAGGACCTGCTTCCCTTCTCTCTGTGAGGAGGACATGCTCCCCATCTCTCTGTGAGGAGGACCTGCTCCCTGTCCTTCTGTGAGGAGGAACTGCTCCCCATCCCTCTGTGAGGAGGACCTGCTCCCGTCTCTCTGTGAGGACCTGCTTCCCTTCTCTCTGTGAGGAGGACATGCTCCCGTCTCTCTGTCAGGAGGACCTGCTGTCCGTCCCTCTGTGAGGAGGAACTGCTCCCGTCTCTCTGTGAGGAGGACCTGCTGTCTGCTGTCCGTCCCTCTGTGAGGAGGAACTGCTCCCCATTCTTCTGTGAGGAGGACCTGCTCCTCGCCTCTCTATGAGGAGATCCTGCGCCCCGTCTCTCTGTGAGGACCTGCTCCCCATCCCTCTGTAAGGAGGACCTGCTCCCTGTCTCTCTGTGAGGAGGACCTGCTCCCCATCCCTCTCTTAGGAGGACCCGCTCCCTGTCCCTCTGTGAGGAGGACTGGCTCCCCGTCTCTCTGTGACTTGGACCCACTCCCCGACCCTCTGTGAGGAGGACCCGCTCCCCGTCCCTTTGTGAGGAGGACCCTCTCCCCGTCCCTCTATGAGGAGGACCTGCTCCCCGTCCCTGTATGAGGAGGACCTGCTCCCCGTCCCTCTGCGAGGAGGATGCTGCCCGTCTCTCTGCGAGGAGAACCTGATCCCGTCTCTTTGTGAGGAGGACCTGATCCCCGTCTCTCTGTGAGGAGGACCTGCTACCCATCCCGCTGTGAGGAGGAACTGCTCCCTGTCCCTCTGTGAGTAGGACCCATTCCCTGTCTCTCTGTGAGTAGGACTCGCTCCCTATCTCTTTGTGAGGAGGACCTGCTCCCCGTCTCTCTGTGAGGAGAAACTGCTCCCTGTCTCTCTGTGAGGGGGACCTGCTTCCCATCTCTCTGTGAGGAGGACCTGGTCCCCGTCTCTCTGTGAGGAGGACCTAGTCCCCATCTCTCTATGAGGAGGACCTGCTCCCAGCCTCTCTGTGAGGAGGATCTGTTCCCAGTTCGTCTGTGAGAAGGACCTGCTCTCCATCCCTCTCTGAGGAGGACCTGCTTCATGTCTCTCTGTGAGGAGGACCTGGTCCCCATTCCTCTGTGAGGAGGACCTGCTCCCTGTGAGGAGGACCTGCTCCCTGTCCCTCTCTGAGGAGGGACCGCTCCCCATCCCTCTGTGAGGAGGACCTGCTCCTCACCTCTCTGTGAGGACCTGCTCCCCATCTCTCTGTGAGGAGGACCCACTCCCCATTCCTCTGTGAGTGGGACCTGCTCCTCGCCTCTCTGTGAGGAGGACCTGCTCCCTGTCCCTCTGTGAGGAGGACCTGCTCCCCGTCTCTCTCCTTGGCTCTCTGGCTACTGTCTTTTCTCTGTGTCTGTCCATTGCCTTCTCTTTACATAATCTGTCTCCAAATCTTTCCTTTCATAAGGACGCATGTCACCCTGGATCATGGTCCACTTTTTGACCTCATTTAATTTGCTCACCACTAAAACACCCTCTGTCCAAATAAGGCCACCCTTTAAGATAGGGGGGTTAGGACTTCAACATATGAATGGGGGGACACGATTCAACCCAGATCGTCACTCATCAAGTTTGAGAGTCACAATAGGGGCCTGAGAAACAGCCTAAATGAGTGGCTTCCACCCCTGTGGTAACTGTGTGCTCCCTCCAATGAGGATAGTCTCAGCTCCAACCAAATGTAACTGTTAGACCCCAGCCGACTTTGTGCCCAGGAGGCCAGCTTTTGTGGATTGCTTCTAAGGGCACCCTTGCCATCTGACTTTTAGATGGCTCACCCTGTGTTGTATAAAGCAGCAGCCACTAGCCCTGTGTGGTCATTCAAATTTAATTTTAGGCTGGGCACAGTGGCTTATGTTTGTATTCTCAACACTTTGGGAAGCCCAGTCAGGAATGTCATTTAAGGCCAGGAGTTTGAGACCAGCCTGAACAACATAGGAAGAGTTCATTGCTACATCAGCAAATAGAAACATTAGCCATGTATGGTGGCATGTACCTGTAGTCCCACCCACTCAGAAGGCTGATGCAGAAAGATTGCTTAAGCTCAGGAATTCAAGGCTACAGTGAGCTATGATTGTGCCACTGCACTTCAGCCTGGGTGACAGAGCAAAATCTTGTCCCAAAAAAAACCGAAAGAAAAGAAGGAAGGAAGGAAGGACAGGGGGAGAGAGGGAAGAAGGAAGAAGGGAAGTAGGGAGGGAGGGAGGAAGGAAATTTAAAATTGCATAAAATTAAATAAAATTTAAATTTTAAATTTTGGTTCCTCTCACACTAACCATATTTCTGGTGCTCAATAGCACAAGTGGCTAGCTGCTGCAGTTTTGAATAGTGCAGATATGAAAATTTTCCATCATCCCAGAAGTTCTGTTGGACAGTGCTGGTTCAGCCAGGAGAGGTGTCAATAGCAGAAGCAGAGGGTGAGAAGAAATAGAGTCAAGATGTTTATTTGCCCTGCCACTTTCCTGTCAGGCTGCCTGGCGTGGCTGGGACTGTGTTGAGGGCCATAGTTCCTATCAGGGAGCCTTCCTCTTGAGGCCTCCTGGAATCGCTCCCTCCCTCTGGCCCTTTGGGCCTACGGGTAATAGTTTTTCCCACTGTTTTGGTGACCATTTCTTAACCCTAGGCCCATACTTCTGTGAATACCCAAGCCTCCTCATCTACTTTGTCTGAGAAGACACTCATTCCTGTAACAAGACCCTGCCATGTTGGGACAGGACAGCGTCACCAGATTTTCTAATTTTGCAGGAAAAGCTGCAAATCTAGATTTTTATATGAAATCCAGATCCTGAATCATGGCAACCCCCTCAAAAATAATTTTCAAATATTGTTTGAAAACAGGACAAAACTCACCTACCTCTGAATGCAGCATATAATAAGCCCTCTGCTCTCCTCCAAGGCCAAGTGCCCTGGCCATCATCTGCTCTGCTGGAACACCTGCTCAGGTCAACCCTTTTCTGTAGTGACCCTGGGGTCATTATGATATCTCTTTGTGATAGCTCCCACACTCTCGTTTCTACCCTACCCAGAAACAGGAAGGGTTACGGCATTCTGATCTCCAGCTTGTTCTCTGAGCCTTGACTCAATGTAATAGTTGTCCAATGCTGTGTAATAAATTACCCCAAGTGTAGTGACTTTAAACAAAAATATTTGTTGTCTTACAGTTTCTGTGGCTTAGACCTTGAGCTTAAAGCAGGCCAGTGTTTCTGAGTTGTGCCATTTCACTGGAACAACTCCTGGTGAAGCCTGAAGTTGGGAAGTGATCACAATTGTGCTGAAGTGGGTACAGGCAGTCCCCAAGTTATGTACAATATAGGTTTTGTATTCATACATATTCATACATTCATTCATTCATATTTCATAGCAGGTACATTTACCTATTGCCTATAATAGCCTCTGTTTTTAACTCCAAGTTATATCTAAGTCAGATGTTTATAACAGGGGGATTGCCTGTACTGAACACCTTCCAGGTACAGAGGACAGTAGGGGGAGCCCCCCAGACGTGGAAGAAGGAGTCAGGCACTTGGGATGTGCAGTAAAGCCTTGGCCCCGCCTGCAGGGAGCACTGATTCCGATTCAGAATTCCCAAGAAAGGCAGCCAGGGTGGGTGGAAGGAGTAGGTAAAAAAACGTTCAGGGGGCTGAGCTGCCCCAGAAAGGCTGCCTTGAAAGCTGAAGCTGGCACCATGGCAGGTGCCACACTGGATGGACCATGTCTTGGGGAGACCTCAGCACTTCTACAGTGGGTACTGCAAATGCAGAAAGTTGCTGAGTTCCACGCTGCCCTCCTTCCATCAGCTCCCTCTTTCCCATCCTGAGGATCTCTACAGGGTGGAGGGGGCAGGGCACACCTGCTGCAACAGCCCTTCTTTGGGTAGGGAGTCAGTGCACAGTAGGGCCCCACCTCCATTGTCACAGGACCCTGGAGCACTCAGGACAGTCCTCCCCCATCCCACCAGCACATTGTAGGTTCCCTGTAAGGGAGGACATATTTTCCCAGTTCTAAGTTTCCCATAAGGAGTCTGTTGGGCAGAGGATGGGAGGCAGGGGTCTGTTGCTTTTTAGTCCAGCATTCAGTGATACTCAGGCTTGTGCTGTATTCTGCAAAACCTGACATGGGCAAGACATGGACTCTGACACCAGGGAGCTCCCCATGCAGTGAAACCTGGGGGCCCAGAGAGGGTGGGGGCCCAAGCTGAAGCTAGAAAGACTTGAGGTTGCCCCATGGAAGAGCACTCTTCATAGCACACATGCTGGCATCCTCACTCTCCACCTCTGCTCTACCAGGACACCTCACCTCCCCTGTTTGCTCTGAGTGTCCAAGCCCCAGCCATCCCTGAGGACCATCTCAGGCTCCCTGTCGTCCATGAAGCCTTCTCTGATTGCTCCAGCCTACAAAATTCTGGGGTTGTCAGAAACTTCAGACCAACACTTTCATTTTAACACAATCTAAGACATGATATTTATTGCTAATATAAGTAAGTATGATAATAATGGATAACAGTTACTGAGCAATACTATTTTTAAAAAGGGCTAACATTTGTTGAGTGCATACTATTTGCAAAAATCTGTGCTTCCTTGTCACACCAACCCAGAAGAAAGATCTTCTGATATGCTTTTCATATACATGAGAAAAGAAAGGTGAGAGAGGAGTTTCAAAAGCTCATAAGTAAATAGCAGAGCGGGAAGTCTGATTTGGGGCTTCTCAGGTCCAGAGCCCAGCTCTCCACCACCCTGCTGTCATTAGTTACTGTTCCCTGCGTGTGCCGCCCTTCCTAGCTGGCTGTAAACTCTTTGAAGACACATATCAGACTTGTGTCACCAAGCAGACAGCAGGTGCCCAATACATGCTGCTTGGCTAACTGGCTGGTTGGTTGCTTCAGAGAAAGGCCTTCTGAACATGCTGAAATCAGGCCAGCAGCATGGCTCACAGGGCCAGTCCTCAGGGACTGTGCAATTCCAGTCGAGGGCTCCCTCTCCCACATCCTGCTCATTGCTATTCACCTGCAGACATTTAAAGGTCAGGGTAGTAATGTTCAACCATGAACTTTTCATTTCTGCCAGGATCACAGGTATTAAAGAGGCAGGGGTGTGTGTGTGTACTTGTGGGGGGTACAGCTCCTGGCAAGAGAGCTGCTCTCACACTGTGTTTGCTCCAGAGTATGTGTTTGCTCCCAGCAGGTTTGGCAGGACTGGAGTTGATTAGGGGATCTTCTATCAGGCTCTCCGCTAAAATTCCAAAACCTAAGTGTGCTTTGTCATCAGGTTTCTGGATCTGGCACCCCTTAGCTGTGAAAGAGCCATCCAATCTAACAGTGAATTCTGATTTTGCCTTTCACCACTCACTAGTGATTTCAGGCAAGTCTTAACTCTGTAACTAGACCCAGCTCCTCCTAGGAGGTGGGCAGAAACCTCATCGTCCACTCCTGGATGCCTACAAGCTCCCACACATTGCTGGACATGGGGAGATGCTCAGTGAGCAGTTGGTGATGGGGAGTCTCATTCCTGCATCCTCAGGGGAGCTCACAAAACACAGTCCTGGCCATAGCCACTGGGCCATAGTGTGGGAGTGGGGAGGGAGGGGAGGCTTCTCCTCAGGAACAGTGGGTCATTTTTAACATTTTTTAAGGTGCTGGGTTGACACGTCCAATTGTTAAATATGACAAAAAAGACATTAGAAGAAGAAACAAAAACTCAATAGTCAATCTGGCCATTGTCCTACCTGCTGTCCCCCCCCGTCTCCCAAGACAGAGCTAGAGAACCCAAACCCTTCACTCTACCCTACCAGGAGCAGCACCTCTGGATGCTCTTCCCTCATCTCCCCCTCACTCTGCCACTCCAGCCTCAAAGGGTTCTTCCTGCCCCTCACCACTAGTCCTCAAGAACATTGGTTCTGCAAGTGTTGACAAATGCACATACCCACATATATCCACATACTCCACTCAGATACTCCATCAGGACACAGAATATTCCCATCACCTCAGAAAGTTCCTTTGTGATCATAGCAATGAATCCCCCAAACATAACTGTCCTGAATGCAGTTGCACCTGATAAAAAAACTTCAAAGTACACAAAGCAAAACCTGACAGAAATGAAAAGTGAAAAAGGTAATTTTACAATTATAGTTGGAAATTGTAACATTCCTCTCTCAGTAATTGGTAGAATAAATAGACAGAAAATCTGTAAGATACAAAACACTTGAAGAACTCTCTCAACCAACTTGACTGGCTGACATTTATAAAACACTACAACTAATATCATCCGAAAACATGTTATGTTCTTTTAAACATTTACCCCAAGATAGACCATACTCTGGGCCTTAAAAAAAAAGCCTCAACAAATCCAGATGGATTGAAATCACACAGTGTCTGTACTCGGACTACACAAAATCAAATTAAAAACATTAATGAATAAATATTTGTAAAATGCCCAAATTGTTGGAAACTAAAGAACACACTTCTAAAGGATCTGTGAGTCAAATAAAAATTCATAGGAAAATGAGAAAATGTAGTTGAACTAAATCATACTGAAAACACAACATATCAAAATTTGCGTGATGTAGCTAAAGTAGGGCTTAGAAGGAAATGTATACCTTTGAATGTTTATATTAGAAAATTAAAAAAATTTAAATCAATAAAACTAACATCCATTTATTTGAAAAGATAAATAATACTGATAAACCTGTAACCAGACTAATTGTGAGAGAGAGGAGGTGGGCAGTGGACAGATCTTACCAATCAAGTATGACACAGGTGGCACTACTATAGATCATACAGAAGTTAAAAGGATGATAGGAGAATATTATGTACCACTTTATGTTGATAAATTTAAAAGCATAGATGAAATAGAAAAATTCCTTGAAAGATAAAAATTACCAAAACTCACAGGGAAAGAAATAGAATATCTGAATAACCTTATAGCTATTAAAGAAATTTCCCACAAGGAAAACTCTGAATGAGCTCAGGTAGCTTTACTAGCGAATTTTATCAAACTTTAAGTATCACAAGAATGGAAAAGAATCCAATGTACTCCATCATAATATGAAGCCAGTAAACAGTCTAATACATACTTTCATAAGAGGGAAAACTCAAATCAATCCAATGTAGGGGGCAGGGGGACCAGGAAGCAGGGAGAGGGGAGAAGCAGGGGATGGGGGTTACGGTGTATGGCACACCTCTTGGAGGCAGGACATAATCATAAGAGGGACTTTACCTAACAAATGCAAACAGTGTAACCTAATTCCTAGTATCCTCAATGAACTTGAAACAATAAAAAAAAAAAAAAACTTGACAATGATAGTACAAGAAAATAAAATGACAGACCCATATTTCTCATAAGCTTATGGAGACATTCAAAAGGATGGTATAATGCTACACTTGTTTATAGGAAAGGTCATTCAGGCTTCATAACAACTTATAATTATGACTCCATTTTGTATGTATTTATATACACATGTGTGTAGATACAAATGCATTTATATGTGGAGTCAGAGGATGGTGGGAGAAAAGAAGATAAAGAAATAGGTGGTGGGTGGTGCCTGTGGCTAAAAGGAGTAGGGCGCTGGCCCCATATACCAGAGGTGGCAGGTTCAAACCTGGCCCCAGCCAAAAATTGCAAAAAAAGAAAAAATAAGAAATAGGTGGCTTCTGGGCATGGTGGCTCACACCTGTAATCCCAGCAGGATTCTGGGAGGCCAAAGCCAGGGGATTGCTTGAGCTCAGAAGTTCAAAACTAGCCTGGGAAATGGAAAGACCATTTTCTACTAAAAATAGAAAAACTGTCTGAGTGTTGTGGTGCTGCCTCCAGTTCCTGCTACTCAGGAGGCTGAGGCAAGAGGAGTGCTTAAGCTGAAGATTTTGAGCTGTGAGCTGTGACACTACGGCACTCTACCCAAGGTGGTAGAGTATGACTCTGTCAAAAAAAAAAAAAAAAAAAGGAAGGAAGGGAGGGAAGGAGAGAGAGAGGGGAGGCTGTATGTTAAAATGTTCCCAGTAAAAGGTGAGATGTAATGCAATTATTTTGTTTTGATTTTTGCTTATCTAGTTTTTTCCTAATTTATTTCTGAAATAAATATTATAGGCTGTATGGACCCTTTAAATTTTTTAATAAAAGGCAAATATGGAAAATAATTTATAAACGAGTATCAGTGGAAAATGGAGGTGTGACCAGTTCCAGTTCCTGTGTACTGCTGCAGGTGCTGTCATCAGACACAGTCACAATAGCACAACAAGGTGACACTAACCAACGGTAAGTTAGGGAATCCAAGCAAAACAAAAAAGACGTGGTCACAGCCAACACACCCCTCCCCGCAGCAGGGACAGCCCACCACACTCGAGATGATTTTCCCTCAGGTAGCTCAACGGTTGCTGACTGGAAATGTTGTTACTTAGAAATTCTATCTAAACAACCCCTTCCCTAAAGGATTCACAGAGGTTAAAGAATTTTGTTCAGCTGTGCAGCCCCTCTGTTCACATTTCTAATGTGTCTTTATCTCCTCAGAAACAGGCAAAACAAATCTCTGTCTACACAGCACCTCCTAAGATGGGCCTTCCCCAACCCCACGGGCTGAACGCATAGGAGGTTCCTCTGCGTGGTCCACGTGTCCCGCCGTCTCTGTCTGTGGCACCCTCTTTCCACCTGTCCACTTCCCGGCCTTTGGGGAATTCCACCTTCCCCATTCCTACAGTTGAGGTGGGGCTGCCAATCAGTTCCCCCTCACCTCTCCCCATTGGTCACAGGATTCTGCTGTGACTGCTGAATGGCCACAGTCCTCCCCAGGATCTTTACCCAGGACACTGAGAGCTAAGTGCTCTGCTTCTCCTCGGAGGACACATCCATCGGCTGCTAGAAACCCTGGCAGGGGAGGGAAGACCAAGAGAGGGCAGCTGCAGGGGAGCGGCAGTGAGAACAGGGGCCCAGACCCTGGGCCTGTCTTTACCACTACCCGAGCTTGGACTATTTTGAGTTGGGTTTCTGCTTCTAGAAAAGGAAAAAAAATCCCAGCTAGTAAGACCCTCACACACTCGCAGCCTCCTTCCCTCCTTACGACCTTCAGTATGACATATCCACTTGGATCTTTAATGTAATTTTCTACCAATCTGTAAGCCCCATTAAGGCAAGGTCCATGCACGTTTTATTCACCACTGTTTACCCAGCACCTGCCACAGTGCTTCCCTAGGACATAATAAGATACTAATAAATCTCTGGGAAGTGAGAGAACAAGCATAAAGGGCCCAGTGACCTAGTTGTGTTGAATTCTTCTCCAACTCTCCCATAAACTTAGATTCAGTCTACTAATACTTAGAAAGAGAGGTATCTTGCTCCTCACCTGGCCTTGCCAAACAAGGTACTTTTTGAGCTTCAAGAAAAGGCGCCGGCCACATACACCCAGGCTGGTGGGTTCGAGCCCAGCTCTGGCCAGCTAAACAACAATGACAACTGCAACACCACCAACAACAAAAATAGCCAGGTGTTGTGGCAGGCAGCTGTAGTCCCAGCTACTTGGGAGGCTGAGGCAAGAGAATCGCTTAAGCCCAAGAGTTTGAGTTTGCTGTGAGCTGTGATGCCACAGCACTCTCCCCAGGGTGACATAGTGAGACTTTGTCTCAAAAACAAAGAAAGAAAAGAAAAGGAGTGTACTCCAAGTTGAGTCATTCTCACACCTCCCTCCCCTCCCCGCTGCCATCCTGTCATGAAGTCTGCCATCAGTGGGGCTCTATAGCTTAACCTTCTCAGTTGTGTTGAAAAAGACAAGAAGCCCATGAACACTTCACTGCCATCAGCCCTGGCCCTCAGAACCAAGGTTATTGGAATAGGTGAGCATTGAGCCACATTTATAGCTGCAAGGGAGCTAAGTAGGGAAGCAAAAGAGATTGTTCAAGAGCAGGGGACCATTATATTAATACTTTCTGACCTTCCCTGCCCTTCCCTGCCCTTCCTTGCTCTTCCCTCCCCTTCCCAGGTCAAACAGGATAGTTCAAGGCTCTTCATCAATACTTAGACTTCAAGGAGGGGCTTTGAAACTCCTGGGCTGTTCCTCACCTAAGAATCACCTGGGAATTCCTGGGCTCCAACCCAGAACTACTCGACCTCTTGGGTGAAAAGCCCCAGGAAATTCATTTTCTTTTTCTTCTTTTTTTTTTTTTTTTTTTTTTTTGAGACAGAGTCTCACTTTGTCACCTTCCGTAGAGTGCTATAGCATCATAGCTCACAACAACCTCAAATTCTTGGGCTAAAGAGATTCTCTTGTCTCAGCCTCCCGAGTAGCTGCGACTATAGACACCTGCCTCACACTTGTTCAGGCTGGTCTTGAACCTGTGAGCTCAAGCAATCCACCCGCCTTGGCCTCACAGAGTGCTAGTTACAGGTGTGAGCCACCGTGCCCAGCCTTAGGAAATTTATTTTCAACAAGATTCCCAGGTGACACAGGTGTGGGCGAGAACTCAGGCACCCTTGTTCTAAACTTGAGATTCATCTCATTGGCAAGGGAGGGTTATGGAAATGCTGGACAGATGAAACTGATGGTGGTTTATCACTTAGGTAAACTCAGAGCCCAGAGGAGGAGGACTCTATATGGCACAGAGGGCCCCATGGGGCCGCACTCAGAAAGTGAGTGAATAACAGGGACTGTGCGAGGTTGGCTTTGTTGGATCAAGAGGGTAAAAGGCTCCTGGATCCCAAGGGAGGATGTGACTAGTTTGTTTCAATTCCATAAGCTAAAAGATAAGCAGGAACAATTCCTGGTCCCTTGATAAGGAGGGTTGTCGAGCCAGCGTACCCTATCCATCGGAACAGAGTTAGGAGAAGCACTTACTTTAAAGGCTGGGTGCAGTGACTCGCACCTATAATCCTAACACTCTGGGAGGCTGAGGCCGGTGGATTCTCTGAGTTCAGGAGTTTGAGACCAGCCTGAGCAAGAGTGAGACCTTGTCTCTAAAAGACTAGCTGGGCAATTGTGGCAGCTACTATAGTCCCAGCAACTTGGTAGGCTGATGCAATTACTTGAGCCCAAGATTTTGAGGTTGCTGTGATCTGTGATGCCATGGCACTCAACTCCAAGGCAACTGAGTAAGACTCTGTCTTTAAAAAAAAAAAAGAGAGAGAGAGAAGAACTTGCTTCGGCCATTAGAGGCCTTCCCGATTTCACCTTTCAAAGGAAAGGATTTTTTTTCCTTCTGCTGCCTCTTCCAGTAAGCATGGCCGCCTCGAGCTGCTTTGTCTGGCCATTTCGAAATGGCCACACAGTAATGGCGGGTGAGGGTGAGGACTACACTCAGGGCAACGGGCTCTAAACGGGGAGACCATAGTCCACATGAACCACCCTGAACCATAAGCTTTGACACAGAGAAAATGAGAGATGGAGCCCCATTTCCAGAAGTTTCTAGGTCCCTGGAAAACTGATGGGTGACCCCGGGCAGGAAGCCAGCTGGCTTGCCCCCACCATTCTCCAGGGAGCCCAGCCTCGTGTTGAATATAGCAGCTCTGAGCTAAAAGCCGGCTGCACAGAACTAGCAGTCAGGCAGGGACGAAAGCCGAAGACAGCACTCACATTTCCCTGGGCCCCAAAGAGAGAAGGGACAAAACCAGACCCACGCTTGAAAAGTCCCCCTAAGACGGACAGTGCCCACAGACCATCAGCTGGGGGACTACCTGGGCATTGCATAAATGAATAAAAGCAAAGGTCCCAGCAAGTTTGGCTTTTATGTCCATTTGTGATACTTTTTGGCCTTTTTGTCTCCTTTCTCCGTCAAATCCACTGGCCTGGCCAAAAACGTGTATCTCACTTAGCGGGAGGGAGGCGGGATGCCTCTCAAGCAGTTGGCCTTTTCATATTCCTGGTGCTCTAAATAAACCCTTCCTTGGCATGGAGAATTTTCATTCATTTATTTATTTCACAGATTTTCATTGGCCATCTACTATACTCTGGGCTCCACACAGGGACCATGGAGAAACCCAGCGGGGAGAGAGGACAGAGGCTCACACAGGAGAAGGCTACTCTGTAATTTCTGAAAATGAGGCAGTTCTGTACATATTGATATGAAAACATCCTCCACATAGTTTTTTAAAGTAATGAGCCAAATAGTGTGTTTGAGTTGTATGATGAGTGTCACAGAGAGAGAAGGAGTGCGGAGTAGGGAGTAGGGAGAGAGACAAGTGGCTCATTCTGGGCCAACTCTGTCTAGAAGAACACAGGACAAGTTGCAACTACTGTTGCCTCTAGTCGAGGGGCGGGTGGGGTCTCCAGCTGGGGAGGCTTTTCCCCACATATTCTTTTGTATTAAACGAATTTTTGAAAAAACATCTTTATGTGTTATCTACCTCTCTCCCCCCCAAACATAAAACACTTTTGGAAAAAAAGGAATAAGAATGGGAAAACTCAAGGTTGCTTGAAGGAGCCAGACTAGTAATCATGTAAGTGACTTAGTAAATAATAAAATGTTTGTGTGGCTTGCTAGGTTCTTACGGAAGGCCACCTAACCTGGGTGGAGCAGTCCAGACAAACTTCTTAGGTGGAATGATGTCTTTGATTAGCCCTTAAAAGACAAGTGAAATTGAAGAATGCTGTACTTCATGTTATTTAGCTGTCAAAACAAAACAAAACAAAACATAAAGAGGGTCCTTAAGAGATTTCATAGCTCTACTGCAGCCTCTAGGGAAAGTTAGAGGCTGATTTCAGATGCTCACGGCAGAAATGGCATATCCCCCACATTCCCCAAAGAAGTTCAGTTATCAAGGAAAATCACAGGCTGGAGCTAGCCCAAGCTGGGTGCATTTAAAGGGAGCATTTGCAGAAATCATTTCTTAATTAGCATCTCGGCCTTCCTTCCTCTTCCACATCTCCAGCGAGGTGCAGGCTGGTTAAGGCCTTCCTGGCTTTGATTCCTCGGGGTTGTCTTTTAAGCGTTTCATTTCTGTCAGGTGAGATGAAATTTCTACGTTCCAACTTCACAGAACCATCCCATTCTCTTCCCACCCCCATTCTCAAGTGACCTCTCAGAACGTGTGTTCTTTACAGAGAGACAAGGTCCTCACTGACATCTCTCTTTCGAGAGCTCCATCAGAATCCTGCACTTGCCCACTGTCCTTCCCTTGGCCACTGGTAACCAAGGAAACAAGATACTATGGAAACACAGGGATGAGAAGCTGGGCGGCATCCTGGAGCTCATCCTGCCATCCTTTCTCCTCTCTCCTGGAGACGAGGCAGCCGTGGACAGACGGGACACCCACTGGGGCAGGGGCTCCGCTTCCAGGGTCCCAGGGAGAGTGGACCAGGGCACCCACATGGGCAGCTGAACAGCTGATGCCCGAGCTTCCCGATCCACAACCTGAAGTCTAGTGCCCCAGGAAGGGCCCAGCCCACACTAGGACCCTGAATATAATGCCCCAAATGCCCAGATGTGAATATTTGTGTATAAATGTTTATTCAAATGAGAGAACAGGATACAGATTGGGATCATGAATAAGCAAAGCCCTAAACATAACTGAAATTACAATATGAAAAAATTTCCCAGGCATTTGCACAGTCCTCAGCCCTGTTGAATTTATTGCTCGGTTCTGCCTGCCTCTCTGCCTCCCGTCAGCCCTCTCTGCCCACCACTAGCTCTGCTTCCCTGCCCCTGCCTCCTGCATTTTTCCGTGCGCCCACCTCTCCCTCTGAGCCCCACCTCCTGCTTCTCTCTCTCCCTCTCCCTTCCTGCCTCCCCCTGGGCAGCTCTCCTGACACTCAGAATGGAGTGGCTGAAAGGGAAAGGTTCTCTGTGTTCCGCCAAGGCCAACTGCAGCTCTCCGCTCGTAGAGCCTCGTCCTTCACTTCCTGTGACCTTCTTATGGCCAGGCCTGGTGTTGGACACGGGAGACCTCCAGGTGAGACAGATGGGGCCCTGGCTGAACACCATGGATGGCGTAGGTGTGATGAAATCACACATCACCCAATCAATGGCTGTGATCGAATGTGAGGACAGAGCTGCCTTTTTGTCACCAATCTTTTGTTTTTGAATCTTCTTTTACATTTGCTAAGTTTCACATTTGAATTTTAAAATCTCTTTTCCTGTTTCTTACCTTACATCTGCCTTGGCAGGAATCACCTGTCCTAATTTTCTAGCACTGACTCCCTCCTTTAGAGAGGGTTCCCACCTGTTTGGTGCCACCCTCTGTCAGTCAGAACCCACTGAGCACAGAGCTCCCCTCAATATAAGAGACGGGCCTATTATTAATCACATCGTGTCCTACAATATTAATATTGTGTACATGATAAAATACATGCAAAGTCGAATCTAAAAGGAAGTGATAACATGCTGTAATTTCTTCTTCTCTAAACCAAATAGACTAATGCATGTCAGTCCGCCCATGCCCTTGAGGGACCTAGTGCCCCCTTTGTTCCTCACGCCTAGGGGGGTCAGGGTTTCTAGAGAACCCTGGGAAACTGGGCAGGAGGACCAGAAAGTGACCAAAGCTTGTTTGTCAGGGGTATTTTCATTTCCTGCTGTAGCAATAGACCACAGACTGGGTGGCTGAAGCAACAGAAAAGTGCCTTCTCGCGGTTTTGGAGGCTGGAACTCCGAGCTCGAGATGCAGCAGAGCGGGTTCCTTCCGAGGCTCTTGGGGCAGCCCTCTCCTCGCCCCTCTCCCGGCCGCCAGTGCTCGGCCATCTCCGGCGGCCCGTCCCTCCAGCTCTGCCAGCTGCTTCCTGGTCATTCTCCCCGAGGGCATGTCTGTCCCTATTTCCTTGTTTTACTTTTTTTCTGAGACAGAGTCTCCCTCTGTTGCCCTTAGTAAATTTCCATAGTGTCATTATAGCTCATAGCCACCTCAGTCTCTCGGGCTCAAGATATTCTCCTGCCTCAGCCTCTGGAGTAGCTGCGACTACAGGTGCCTACCACATGTGGCTAGCGTTTTTCTTTTTTTTTCTTTTTCTATTTTTAGTAGAGATAGGGGCTCACTCTTGTTCAGGCTGGTCTCAAACTCATGAGCTCAAGCAATCCATCTGCCTCGGCCTTCCAGAGTGCTGGGATTACAAGAGTGAGCCACCATGCCCAGCCCACATTTCCCTTTTGGAAAAATATCAGGACACAGTCATTTTAGATTAGGGCTCACTCTTATGGTATCTTCTTAACTTGATCACCCTATTTCCAACTAATGTCACGTTCACAGGAACAGGGGTTAGAACTTCCACATCTTCTGGGAGATACAGTTCACTCATAACAAAGCTAACGGCAAATGGAATAGCAAGTAGGTTCTTTAGCCTGAGGCGTGGGCATGAAGCTTCTTCAGCATGGGCAGAAAGGGGCAGCCCCGAGAGGCAGGAAAGGACACCTTTGCTAGAGCTGCAGCCCCAGTGGAAGGGGCCACCACCAGGCCACCCTCTAGTCCTAGATGCGGGGCTCTGGTCAGCCACTAGTTCTCGAAAAGTTTCCATTCACCAAAGCAGTTTCACACTGCCTTTTACTCTGAGCTTCCTCCAAACTCTTTGTAGCTGATACTTCTAGAAGATACTGCAACTCCGGAAAACAGGAAATGGTTGTGTTTGAAACAGTGACAGGCTGCTCCTAGAAGAACAGGACACACCCTCCCAACTCTGAATTATAAAGAAGGCATATCATGGTGTCTTTTTCCTAAACAAGAGTTGAACGTTTGTCACTTGTACTATTTAATTGTGACCCAAGAGATCTGCTAACATTGCACATTCTGTTTGAAGCGTCAGTTTAACTTTGGTATTAAAGAGACAGTCACTATATAGTTACCAAGTAACAAGTGTTAAACCTCAATAAATAGCATTTTTAATAACAAGGTTCTGAAATGCATAGATCACATCTCCCTATACATTCTCTAAGAAAACATTTTAATTATCTATTGACATGTATTGCACATGGAGCAACCATCCTTTTAAAAGATAAATGGGCTTATAGGCGAGCTGGGTTAATTAAAAGCCAGTGGAGTATTACAAGTGTATTTACTGGGGAATATTCACTGTAGGAGAAGGACGGTTCTTCCACAGTTGTCAGAATTCTGCAAATGTATTGTTTAATAACCACTTGGCACTTAATTACAGTGAGATGGTGAGAGCTTAACTCTAAACTGAGTGCACATCCCAGTTCTCTCTTCTAAATGGCTTCTCCTCAGTGACATAGGTTTTCCAGGTCACAATGCACCAAGGCAGGATACGATGATGTGTGCAGTTGCTGACCAGAGGTCCCAGGAGCCTGCCCTGAGCAAGCACCTGTTCCGATTCAAGAGGGAACACTCAGGTTCAACTCCAGAGGTGAGGCCAATTCTGAGGAAGGTCTGTCTGCAAGATGGAGTCAAACTCCCACCATAAGCCCTTTAGCAGGGCCTTAAAGCCCCTACCTGCTTTTCCAGATCCATCCCTCCCTCCCCACACACCAACTCTAACACCCCCTAGCTCTATCCCTCGCCACAAGGGGCGCAATATCCCAGACAGCTTGACCACTTAGGAAGGATTAACAATAAGCCAGCAGCCACCCTGTCACAATCACACAGCATGAGCAAGAAATAAACCCTCCTTGTTTGAAGTCAGGAAGAATTAGGGGATGGTTGCTCTACCAGCATAAGGTAGCCTATCCTGACTCATCACTTCCCACAGCCAGTCTCAGAGGCCGATACAGAGAAGGTGCTTGTGAGTGCTTCCTAATGAATGAACGCGTAAGTCAGTCAAAACTTTCTCTCTTTCTTTCCCTCTGGAATGTTATCTGGTCCTGGGAAGTCATGCTCCAGGCTTCTGGGGGACTTTAAGACGCTCTCCCATGATGGTACAGGGAAGACCAGCCCGGAGCTAAGAAGCCTGAATCTTGGTTTCTACTTGGAACCTCCTACAGTGCATTGACCCATGACTATTCTCGTGAGCAACTTGGCTTTTGTGAAGGATTTGGGAAGAGTCACAGGGAGCGATGAACCACTGAGGCAGCGCGCGCGCGTGTGTGTGTGTGTGTGTGTGTTGGCCTTCCCTTCTCCCCATCACCATCCATTCTCCTGCCAATCTTTCTTTGGGGGACCTGCCCTCAACCCCACTCTCAGGCCTTGCACTCTGGGTAGCATTTGCCACACCCTCAGTTCTAAACACAGACATAAATTATCAAAGTCACAAAGCAAGGTAATGATAGAGCCAAACTGAAAGCAAAATCTCCCACCCTTTGGCATAATTCAGTCCTGTTCTGACCCAGTGCTAAGTTCTGGGGACACAGTGAGAAAACTAGATGGGAGGTTTCTGTCAGGGTGCGCAGAGCTCAATCTGACCTGTCCCTCCTTCTCCATCCAGAAACCAAATCCCCCTCTTCATCACCCTCTTCCCAAAAGCCTCCCAAGACTGCCTCAAACCCTGCTGACCCTCTTCTTTTCTCTTAACTTCCTGTGCCACAGTGCCCAGCATGTGAACAGACACAGGCCAGACAAGTCACCCAAAGGAAAGGCCAGCCAGGGCTGAGGGTCCAATGGCCTAGAAGGGGAGGACCAGCAGGTGCATGAGGGTGATGCTGCTTCCGGATGCCCATGGATCCCACTGACCCGGGGGGGCCCAGGGCACTCAGCCAGCCGTCTCCTTCTCACCTGGCTCCCAACTAGCCCCCACAGCCACCATGAGTCTGATCAGGTCCTAACATCCGGCTCCCCAACTCCAAAGAAGAAAAACAGCCTTGGAAGTGACAGGGCCCTAAAACACGCAGCTGGAAACAAAGTCACTGGGGGCCACAGGGAGAAGGACTGGGCCTCGGAGCTGATTGCATTGCCCCTGGCAACCACACGTCCAGCCCAGCCAGTCGATACCACCGTGCTCACGGGGATGCGGTTTCCTAAAGCACACAAAAGAAATCTATATCGTTCTCAGGAGCAGCCACCTCTCTCAAGGCAGCAATGTCCCCTCCCATCTGTGGCAGCTTAAAGGACACAGACACCAAGCTCAGAGGTGGCTAAGGCTCGGACCCCAGACGGACAGCTTACCTGCACACTTACCCTCTCCCCACCCCCAGGGTCAACACCTTTCATCCCTACCACCGGCATGGACTCCAGACTGAGATGTGATTATTTTCCAGTTCCTCTCCTTTCCAATGCAGCTGACAATAAAAGCAAATGTTTATTGGGCCCTTACTATGTGCTAGACTGCTAGAAAATGCCTTATATGTATTAACTCATTTAATCCTCAGCAGATCCAACCCGATGAAGCAGATACACTATTAGCATCCTATTTTTTTTTTAATTTTTTGGCTGAAGAATCTGAAGCACAAAAACATCAACCAACTTGTCCAACATCACACAGCTTGTTAGTAGTAGAAACGGTCAGTCTAGCCTAATATCATCGCCACCAGGCTATCCCACCCCTCCAAGGACAGGGATTTGGAACCAGATCAACTAGTCAAAATCAAAATTTCAGTCCTATCCCTTGCTCTCTCTGTGACTTGGACAAACTACCCAACCTCTTTGATTCTCACAGCCACATCTGCAATACGGATCTGATAATAGCAATCCCTCTTCTAGGGTAATTCCAAGGTTTTAATTAGATGATCCACCACCCTTTCCAGCCCCACTACCCTTCCTACTCTGAGCTCCAGCAACACCCAAGCGCCTTCCCTGCTCAGGGCACCTTTGCATGTCTCTGCACCCACTGCCCGGGCGTTCTCCACCCTACCCGTGTCTGGGGAGCTCCTCTCCCCTGTCAGATCTTGGCTGAATACCGCCTCCTCTGAGAAGCCTTCCTGACTTCCCAGCCCCAGCTCAGCACTGAATCTCTGTCTAGTGATCTCCCAAAGCCTGGCACGTCACCACCACAGTGCCACTACAACTGTCCACAGACACGTCCATGTCCACCACCAGGCTGTGAGCTCTGCAAGGCAACTACAGTGAGCCTGGCCCACCCTGAGCCCACAGCGTCTAGCAAGGTGCCTGAAATAAAGATCAATCAATATTTGTTGCACAAATAACTAAGTGGAAATTTCATTTTGTTTATATTCTTGCTTAGTCCCTCCTTAGATGACAGGTTTCCTGAAGGGAACAGCAAGTCTTATTATTTATCACTGAATTCTCTACTGGGCATGGCATGGACAGGCACAGCTGGGACTACAGTGAGGTCCCGGTGTCACCTTATAACTCCTACAGAGACCCCTTCTCTAGAGAGGGGCTTGGGGTGCAGAGTTAAGGAAGAACCAACTCAGCCCTGTGCAAGTGCTGGCTGGCCTCGCGCATCCTCTTGGGCTGTAAATCTCTACCTCTGCCCTGGAGAAGTACTCAGAGTCACACATAGGCATCATCAAAGCCTTACAGAGCCACACCTACGGCTCCCTTTGGGCCTCTCTGTGGGGCCACCCCCACGGCCCATATCTGCTTGGACCCACAACTGCAGGGGCTGCCACTGGGCTCAGAACTCCTGTGCTGAGTTAGGGCTGCAGAAGAGAAAGGTGCGAAGATATCAGAGGCTGAGCAAGGCCCTGTTCCATGAAGACCAAGGCAACGGAATGAACAATCCATGACTTGTATTGAAATCAGGCAGGGAAGGAGACAAGAACATTCCAGGCAGAGAAATGGATGAACAAAGCCAGGAAAAGCTTGTTAGGAGCCCCAAGGAAATTCATCTGATTGGAATTCGGCCTCTATGCCCAGAAGCACAGTCAAAGAGTAACAGCCCCTGGCGTTACATTAAGTCTGCAAAGCATTTTCTCACTCATGGTCTCATGTGGTCCTACAACAAGGGAATCATGGTTACTCCCCTTCTATTGAAGGGACCTGGGGCAGTTTGCTCATGACAACAGCATGGTTGGGTTTGAAGCCTTGTTTGTCTGCTTTGGTGTCCCCCTTCTCCACAGTTTGGGTGTGGCCTCCCAAATCCCCTGTGACCACCCATTGTCACCTTATACCTCCTATGGAGAGTCCACAGCCAAGAGTTTCCTATAACCTGGATTTTCAGACTCTTCTTTAAGAGTGGCTGTGAAGCACTTGAGATTTCAATCTTTCTCTCAAACAAATGAACAGAGGTCTGGGGGACAGGAGGAAAGTGGCCTGCTCAGTACTTTGGCCAGCAAACCGGAAATGGAATAACTCAGGCCCACAAGCAGTGCTTTGGCGAAAGTGAAAACAGTGCGATTCAAAGGCTGTCAGGCAAACACTGCAGACAGCATGTCTCTGTTCTCTGATACGTCCAGACCATCTTCATTCAGCCAGGGAGGGCTGTGCCTGCCGCCTTTGTCAGCCTGGATGGGAAAAACAAAACGGGATGGATTAGCTAATCCCCTGCTGGTGGTGAGATGGGAGCCTGAAATTCAGCTCTGTGGACTCCTTGGCTCCCGGGGTCAAGGAGTTAGCAGTGCCCAGAGCCAGCCCGCGCGCAGGCCCCCACTGCTGGCAGCTGGCCAAATGACCCACATGGGTGGGAGGGGGGCTGTGGAGGGGAGGTCACAGCAGGAGCATTTCCATTTGAACCCCATTGTTTAGCCAAATGAAGCCAGGATGTTCCCGCTCCCCGCTGGAGAAGTCTGCCCGGCTTCAATAATTTCTGAGTGCTGACAGATAATTCAGAGATATTGGATATTTCGCCACCTGGGGACTGCCCTTCACTAGCACAGCAATCAGTTACTGGCCGACAACCAGGGGCTAGGCAGAAGCCCCGGGCCCCTCACGCCTTTACGATCAGGCTCCAGCGTCCTGGAAAATATTGCTTGAATTTATTTATATAATCACGTTAGGAAGGCCGTGAGTTATTGTGAAGTCAGCATTCTTCCATCTTCCTTCCTGCTAATCCTTTGTTTGAGATTCTGCTCGAAGAACTCCGATTACTAATGCAATTACACGCTACCTGGTAAAAGGTAATCCAGAAAAAATTAAACCACTTCCCATATTGTACTTTTCACTCAGAGCCACCCTTGTCCTAAAACGGAGTGTCGCATCAACAGAAATCAATTAGCTACTGATTTTATGACAACCTGCACTGATAAATGCAGACATCTACCTGACATGAACCGCCCAAGTAGTTGAGTCGTCCTAAAAGTAAACGCTGCCTCTCATTGGGAGCACCAGCCCTTCAGAAATTCCTGGGTACAAGCAAACTCTCCGTCAGGGTTGGTTCTAATGACAACAGAACACAAGCCCTGTTGTTTCTGTTCTGACAAGACAGGTGTGTTTTATCCCAGTTGTCAATAAAACCAAAAGCTTTAGACTGGCTCCTTGATACTCCTGGGTTCCTTTCTCTTCCCTCACTAGAGAATAAGTTTGAAAATCAGTAAAATGGTGCTGTAGACTCCAAGAATACTCTCTTGTAGGGCGCAGACGGTGTAGCATTGAGCCGTGGAGAAGGACCTATGGTCCTAGGGTGCTGCTGGGGTCTATAATGACCAATATTATAAAATTCACCTAGACACTATTTTGGGGGTACAAATTTTAGATGGACATAGAAACTAACCACACAGGCTTAACGATAGTCACTGAACAAAGCATAAAGGTTACCCGACTTAATAGAATAAAGGTAAAGATACAAAGCAGTGGGAGAGGTGGAAAGAATCTGGAGAGGATGGGGTGGCAAATAATATTGTCTGTGATGAATGAAAGGAGAAATGGAAGTTTTTGGATGTAGCTGACGTTCCACAGATGACCCGTGAGGGAAGGAACAGAAAACAGTGATTTAATATTAGAAGAAATATTATGTGTCTGGAATGTGGGGACATAAAAGGAAGCTAAATTTTTTATCATGGGAGGAGGTCAAAAGACTGTGTCTTGAATGGATCAATTGAAAAACAGCTGTGTAATTATATTATTTAGGTATGTGGATGTACAGGAGGAACTAAAGACAGAAACCATTAAATTGGTGGCTTCAATTTACTCTGGTATGAGAGGTCGAGACTGGCCAACTCTGGAGTGGGGGGTGGGAGAGACGGGTTGGGGGGAGTGGGCAGCAGCTTCGCAGGTGCTGGTAGCATTTCATTTCTTCCTTTTTTTTTTTTTTTGGCAGGTTTTTTTTTTTCCTTTGGCCGGGGCTGGGTTTGAAAATGCCACCTCCGGCATATGGAGCTGGCGCTCTACTCCTTTGAGCCACAGGTGCCACCCAACATTTCATTTCTTGATCTGGGTGCTGGTTACAGAGAGTTCACTTTGTGAAATCGTCAAGAACATACCTGTGATGCCTGCATTTTCCTGTTTGTAGGGTATATTTCAATTAAAGATGTCCTTAAATAAAAGTGGCTGCCTCTCAGGAGCAGGACTGGGCAAAACGAGAGGATAGAGAGGGTGCTACGGCTTTTCATGATCAGCCCAGCTGATGGTTGATTATTTTTAGCCACATGCATGTGCTACTTGGATGAAAATAATTATTTTCCTGCTGTTTCATACCAGAGCCTTGAGTGACTTCTCACATGTGAAAAGTTCTGTGGCCCTACAGGCAAACTCTGAGTGATGTGTTTAAGTTTTAGAGAGACAGATGTCGGCTGATTTGAGGAAGTGAGTTCACTGTCACGACAGGTGCTCAAATCAAAGAGAACAAGAAGAGGCTTGGTCCAGGTGGCCATGGAGGCGGTTTTGTCATTACTGAAACTCTGTGACACATTCAGGAGGCTGCGAGGCCTGTGGGAGTCACCTCCAGAGGAACTAAAGCCAAAATGCTGCTACCTTAATTCTTCAAATTCATCATAAGTTTACTGAGGTTTTCTTGATGAAAAATTATGATTTACTCCTAATCCTGCTGTGGTTTCTGGAAACAAGTGGACCTTCCCTTAAGCACACCTCATCTTCTCTGTTGCTGTAGAGATATGTCCTTGTTCTGATTTTGGTGGGGAGGCAGCTAAGGAGAACCAGCCAGGACCCAGGGTGAGGTCTGGTTTGACAGCCTCCGATGGGGAGGCGGGACAGACTCAGCACTGCCGGTTCCTCCGATACTGGTAAAGTGAACAACTGATGTAGGTATTGCTTGTTTGACAAATTGATTTTCTGTGAGGGTGAATTTTGGACCCCACTCATCTCAGAGATTCTCTGGGGCATACTAAAGCCGAGGAGCAGAGGGAGGACCCTGAGGAGGCCCTAGTCCCTCAGCTGTGTGCTGCTCTGCTGCCCACAAACTTAGCTGGTGGCTTTGAGCCTGGACATTACCTCCCTGCAGCCTGGCCCCTTCTCTGCTCAGCCTGGTGGTTGTCTTGGAGACCAAGAGCTCCGGGGAGAATGGAGGTGCTTCCAGCCCTCACTGGCTTCCCTAGGGGAAAAGGATCTTGTTACCCAAACGGCAGCATAAAACACAGAATTTGCAAGATATATTCATTTTAAGAAAGTTGTTTGAGGACAGCTGGGTCCTCGGTTCACCACCCCACAAGCCCCACCTGCATCTCTAGCCTTGAGGCAGCGAGCGGTGGGTCGGGAGAGGACCACCTAGTCTCCTTCCTGTTCACGGCCAAACTCTGAAATCAAGCCACCTGGATGCAGATCCTGCCTCCTTACAAGCTAGATCTGTCGCCTGTGAGAATGAGTTCACTCCTCTGAGCATCAGTTTACTTACCTGTAAAACAGCAATTTTTTTAAGTACCTAATTTAGAGAGTGGTGAGGCTTCATGGGGACTACGCATAACGCAGAGCCCTTGGAACAGTTCGTGGCCCAGAGAAGTAGTAACTGCTCTGCAATTAATATCTCATTTGCCCCCTGTAAGTGGGAGCTGCTGGCCAAAGGAAGAGAGGATGTCAGGCCTGCCCATTGCCAGAGCCCACGGGCTGCAGATGAGAAGCCGGTGTGGGTGAGGGGCTGCCTGTTTTCTTGGTCAGTCCTGATGACTTATTGTACCAGCTCCTGGCAAGGGAGTAGAAAGGAAGGAGATAAAAAATCATAGCATCGATTTTTTCAGCACATGAAACAAGCAATATTATTTCCAGATCCATCCATTTTTTTATTTTTTTGAAACAAAATTAAATAAAGTTTAGCTCAGTTTGTCAATTTGCTGAAAATCATCTCATCCGGCTTTCTCCTTGGCAGTGATGGGGGCTTGTGGAGGATTTTTTTTTTTTTTTTAAACATTACTGCATTAGGAGAAGGGACAGCTTGCAATGATGTTCCAGAATTTTAAGAGATTTTCAACCCAAGGAGGTGTCAATTTGCAAGTCCATTTTCCCTAACCGTCAGGTAGGCATTTTAACAAATGGGGGCCATAGGGAGAAAGCCCTCCAGGGGTGAGTGATAGCTCAGGGCTGTGCTCTGATACTCAGAAGACAGTCACCTCGGGGCCAGCATTATCCCCCTGCCTCACAGAAGCACTTCTGGAAAACCAGGAGAATATTCCCCTTTTACGTCAATTATGAGATTTTTTTCCTTCTTTCAAAAACAATAAATGTGCTGGTTATTTCAGGTGAAAAAACATAATCTTGAGGCTGCCTCAAGGAGAGGTGTTTTCTAAGCCCAAACCCGCCCAGGTGAGGGGCTAATAAAAGCCTCTGGAGGGGCCAGGAAGGAGCACAGGAGTAATAAGTGGGCTGTCAGTCAATCCAACCAGCCAGCACCAGGCACAAGGGGGGTGCACGCAGCTAACTGGCTGGAAGTGGGAGGGTTAATACATGCTGGTGCTGTAGCCCCTGGTTTGTTACGAGGAAGGGTCAGTAATTCTGTCCATACTGCCTGGACTTCAACTTGCCCCTAAGACTGATCATTGAAAAGTCAAGACCATGGTGTCAAAGGGACCAGCCTTTCATTGAAAGCCCTGGTCCTAAGGACATGCGCCCTTCCAGGTGACATGAGGAGTTTGTCTTAAGTTTACTGAAATGTCCAGAGTGGCTTCAACAGGGCCAGCACCTCAATTCAGTCTTTCAAAACTGGGTTCCCACAAATTCTTCAATGCCTAAGTAAAGTGTCCCCACCTATGTGAAGACATCCTCAACCTTGGAGCCAGAATTAGCCAGTGTCCCCTCCCTGCTCCAGAACATCTCACACACACCTCAGTGAATGCCCTGCAGTACCCAGGATGATAATGACCTCTGTGTCCCTCCCGCCTCTGCAGCAGGGCTGGCACAGAGGACTGAATGTTGGTCAACTGCATGAAGAAAGGGCTCCCAGAGAAATCCCTCCAGGAGATAATGGCAATGTTTTGTCAACAATTCTGCCTTGAGTTCATTTCAAAGTGGTTTGTAGTTGGGGACATTTTAGAAAAATTCAAAATATTGCTTAAGTCAGTCACAGTACATCCATTCAATAGGCCACTATGCAGTAATTAACAAAGATCCAAAGATGTTGGTTCACTGCTTTGAAAAATGTTTGCAATGTGTGACTAAGTGGGAAAAAGCAGGGTACAAAACATTTTTTATAACACAAGTCCATTTTTATTGGGGGAAAAGTCTCTGTCTGTCTCTTTCTCTCTCTCTCTCTCTCTCTCTCTCTCTCTCTCACACACACACACACACACACACACACACACACACACACAAAATCTTGGGTTGTATCAATAGAACTGAAATACCTGAGTACAGGAGATACAACTGCAATATCAGATTTCTGAAAAACACTGAGGAAATGATCTTTCTCTGGAAAAGGTGATGAAAATCGTCAAAGATCCAAAACCACATCATTTGATTAAGGACGGAAAGAACTGGGAGTTCTCAGGGGATAAAAACACTGAGACTCGGGCTGGGAGACGAGAGGCAGAGACAGCGCCCCCAGCGTGAGCTCAGCGCAGGGAGAGGTGACACACGCTGCCGGGAGAGGGGTCGAAGGGTGGAGGGACACGGGCAGACAGGAGCCGTGGAGCCTGGCTCTGAACTTGAAACCTGACAACTGCGTTTCCCCACCTTTGGCTACTAGTCTACCAGCTTCACTATTTTCGCAGCTCTTTGTACCTCTGTGTGACTAGTATTTTTCCTCTAAATTGTTTTATTTAAAAGAGATATTTCAAAAGGTAACATTGTTTCACTAGTTATGTGGCAAAACTTATCACAAACAAAACAAGGCAGTCACAAAGACGCAGTTTTAAACATTCCCTAGATGTTCGATTCCAGCTGGATGTCGGTGGTGGGACACTGCACCTAAGGGCTGGTTCCTCCTATAAAGGAGAGATCATGAACTATTAGAGACACACCACGTGCCCAAGGAACTGTCCTGGCCAGAGACGCACGACAGGGGACCAGCTTGTTTCCCACTGAGGGACCCAGTATAATGTACTGCAACCCCCCCCCCACCCCCCGCCTCAGCCCTGGACCGGTAGAGAGAAAAGGGCAGGGATAGGCGTCCAGGACTGGGGGACAGTGTGGGGAGGGCAGGAGGGTGGCAGGCTCACCGAGACTGCAGAGAGGGTGGTAGTAGACAGAGAGAGACAGATGGGCACCACGGGTACAGGGGAGTCGCAGGCAGACAGGTAAGTGGAGGTGATTTCTCGCTGTGATCTTGTTATTTGGTTTTGATTTCTTTGCTTTGTCAATATGGCTCCCCTTCAAATCAAAAGATACATTATGCACACGGGCGCGCACACACACACACACACACACACACACACACACACACGATCTCTGGGGCAACAATATTTGAAACAGCCTTGAAGATGAATGGCCTGGGGTTAGATCACAGCCCTCCTACTTGCTAACAGTGTGGCCTTGAGTAAGAATCTCAACCTTCCTGACCTTTAGTGTCCTCATCTGTGTAAAGGGCACATGGACAGCACCTACCCCACTGGGATACAGGACGTAACAGTCTGAAGATTGACGTAAGGCTGCCCTCCACAGGACTCAGGGACTCCCGACTGTCCCTCAGCTGGCTCGTGAATCTTTGCTCACTCTGAGCACACGTCTATGTGTATCTCTTGCTCTCTGTCACCGTCATCCCCTTCAGGTCTAAAACGGAAGCGTATTTTGTGTCATTTATGACGTGTAGTTAATAGGCTTCTCTTTTCCCTGCTCTTAATTTTAGTAAGTTAACAAAGGGAAAGTCCCTGTTTCTAGAAACAAAGAATCTGGCTACATTAGACTTCTTGGGGCTTTCAGCTGATTTCAGAAGTGTATGCTAATGACTTTTGATGACAAAATTGTTCCCCAGCTCTGGTTCTGACTGTGAGTCTCCTCATGTGAATAATCAAAATACAGGTGCATGCACACACACACACACACACCGCACACGTCACAGGCTGTACACCAGCAAGGATGGCTCTTTCCTGCAGAGGACCCTCCAAACAGTGGCTGGTGGAATGCCCGGAGAGGTTGAAACGTTTCTGTTGAGTTTCATTTATTTGACTGTTACTGCTGCAACTCTTCATAGAAGTCACTAAATCTCAGTTTAACTGCTGCTATTGACTAGGGAGGGCGCAAACAAAGGTGCAAATGAGTTCTGCCCAGCTCCTGAAGTGTCCATTGCAGACGGCGCTAAAGACATGATGTATTTGTTTTCGAGTTTGCAGACACGTGTCAGTTCCAGCACCCTCCACCCCTCCATCATCCAGGGCCGCTTTCTAAAGATAGACAGAAGGTTCCTGCAGGATACTCACTCTTCACTCATTAATAGTGATCAGTAAACCCTGTGGTGTTCATTAAAATGTTTCTCTGCTGCACAGCAACAGCATTTTTTCCTTTGAAAGCAAACTTTAGCTGCTGTGAGGTCAAAGGAATATATAACAATTATGAAGAAGGTAATCTCCACTGTACTTTTTTATTTTGAGTACGTCCTGGGGGTGCGCAAGCAGTTGTGATTTATTTCCAGGCACACCCATGAGCCTCATTTGAATAATGTGCACTGGGGTTGTGCTCAGCTCCACAGGGGGCCTTGCAAACACAGAGCAGGGTAAACAGCCAAAAAGTGACAACCCTCTATACAGAGGAGCCGGTGACTTCTGACCCTGCCTGGGCTTGGTTTTATGACTTTCATATCCTTGAAGTTATTTAAAAGAAGATGAAATATGACAGGTGCTGGGGTTAGCAAAAGCAGTCAGTTGATTGCATTCTGGGCTGCCAGTGGGAGCCCCCTCTTCGAATGTCGTCAGCACATTTGAAAGCATTCGGTTCCTTGCTGCACTTTCCCCTGACCTGCACAGCAAATGTGGCATGCAGATAGGTGGAACTAGACATTTGCTTTCTGCTGGCCAGGTGCTCTTTTAGGTATGTCTCCATCCCTCAATCTCAGTCCCTGGGGTTCAGATGGGGCTGACTCCTCCCTGCGTCCTCGGCATCCAGGGATATGCACCTGGTGGCTAAGTCTAGCCAATCAGAGCACTGCATTGCCTGGCCACAGTGACAGCTCCGAGGACAGACGTGTGACTACAGTGGGCCAAGGAGAGCCTCTTCTTGGGCTTGTGAAGAAACTGTGAGGAGGTTCTCTCCTGCTATGAAGAGAACGTCTAGACTAGAGTGATACGAGCCTGGAGCCATGGGGGGAGCCTGCACAGCAGGAGAATCCAACATACCAGCACCAGAGAGGAGAGAGAAAAGAGAACTCAGGGACATTGTGTGCAACTGGATATAGCCATGCCTGAAGCTACTCTTAGAATTTTTAGCTAAACTGAAGCAGTAAATTCTTTGGACTCAGACATATTGACGAGGGTCCCCATCACAATCAAAAGATGCCTGACTGATGAAGACAGCTTTTTACTGTAACTTGAAGAGCACAGGGAATATTCCCTGCTCCCTAAAACTAAATCATACCCCAGAGTTTGCCATTCACTTACTCTTTCTCCTGAAAGTTGCTTAAAATATAATTTGCACATGAATTCTTACCTCAGGGTCTGCTTCTTGGGACCCCAAACTAAGACGCGAAAATTAAACAAAATAACTCATGGAAAGTATTTGCCAAATTACATCTGCTCAACGAGTGTTAAATATTATTGTTACGTTGGTGAAAGAGTGGGAAGCAGAATACTCTCTCACGCTCAATCCAGTATTCTTTCAATTATGACAGTGTTCCCTGAAATGTCAAATATATACCACAGGAGGTCAACAAAATGATTTTAATTATTTGGAATTTTAATATTTTTAAGGCTATGAAGTAATGCAAGTAAATGCTGTTTCCTATGTACGACAGTGGTCATAAAGGTTCCCCTCAAATGGCTTTAGGTCCTAAATTGGGTTGATTCTTTAAAAGCAGGTGAAGAACGGCCTGAGATTTAAGAAAGCATGGCGATGGTGGTGGGGGCAACTCACTAACAGAAAACCCCCGCCCCAGTCCAGACGCCAGCCCCAAGCTTCCCACACAGGTCACAGTCACAGCCACAGTTAGAGGACCTGGTGGAAAAGCATGGAGGGCCAGAGCTCCCACGTACCTGTCACCATGCCCTTTACAAGCTGTCACCTGGCCCTGCTGTCTCCGAGGGAGAGAGGAGGATGAGCCATTGCTAAAAAGACAAGTGGCACCTGCAGGGGCTGGAAGGAAAAATAATCGGGGTGCCTCATCCCAAGATGAAGGTAAATAAGAACACAGTCATTGAGAAACCACAGCCCAGAAAGCCCTTCCAGGTGAGATGGAGATACTGGGCCCCGAGACCTCACTGAACGAGGCTGTTCTTCCCGCCCACCTCTCTCCAGCCCTTCTCCTGCAGATAGTCATGTTCCACAGACAGTCGAATTCAAGTTCTTGTTCTCCCTCCAACTAACTGTACGACTGTAGACCAGCCACATACTCTCTCTGAACCTCTGTTACCCCACCTGCATAAGTGGGAGAGTGATTTCCATGCCACACTAGGTTGGGCAGCAAACATTTGCACCCATTTGCAGAGCCCTGAGCACAGGTCACAGTCCACAACTTTCTTCTCTCCTGCCCTAACTGGGAGAGAAAGTCCAGTATCACCCACAGCTCACCTCCAGGTGGGGTCTAGGAATCCGCTGACCTCTAAAGCCAGGATCTGCTTTCTCCTCAACATCTGCTTGGACCTTTGGCCCTTGCTCAAGCTTCCATTCAAGGAATCATCCGATGCCCCTCATGCGGGATGTTGTCAGTGTCCCACCAATCCCCTCACTGCACAAGCTGTAAACCATGTGCCCTGCAAGTTTGGGCCATTCATGGCTTAGAGTTGTGACATGCTCTGGCAAATTCCCTTGACTGACAGAAACCACCTTGCCTGGAAGAGCCTGTGGGGTCCGATTTACCCACACCCATAGCCTGCAGGGGCCTTGCAGACACGGACTGGCACAGGGGTCTGAAAACTGGTCATCTTTCAAGGACAATGCCACTCTCTGGGGCCATTCACTTTCCAGGACCTCCTGGAGGGATGAAGCTGAGAGTGGATGTCAGCTGGAAGCACGTCTTTCTCCTTCACCTGTGTTGTCCTTCCCTCCTTGTGTTCTCTCAAGCTTCTTCTGAGTGCATGCCCTTAATAAATCACTTTCATGAGAACTCCCATCCCAGGCTCTGATTTTGGGGAACCTGACCAAAGATTCTTTTATGCATTAGATGAGATGTTTTCAGTAGAAGGAAGGATAGGCCAGCAGAAACCAGGTCTGCATGGCATTTCCCCTAGATGAAGGTCATCTGATAAAGGACATCGAGAGGGGAAGGGACCTGGTTCTTCCTCTCACACACCAGAGGCGTCAGACCCCTGGAGAGAAAAGATCCTGGACAGCTCCAGGGATCCTGCAGCAATGAGCATCCTTCTCCACAAGGCCCTGAAGCCTGTAGGATAAATGGTTGGTTAAGAGCTCAGTGGTGGCCCATGAGGCCCTGTGAGCACCATGCCCCACCTACCTCTCCGGTTCATTTCACATCACTGTCTCCCTTGCCCACCACCCTCCAGCCACCCCAGCCTTCCTTCTACCAGGGGGAATTTTCTACCCTTCTTCCAGGAATACCCTTCCCCCATTCTTCCCATGACTAAGTCCTCATTTGGGACTTAGCTTTAGTGACCATCTCCAAGAGGCCTTCCCTCATATTCTGTTCATTCTGGACCACATTTACTTATTTCATTTCCTTGATAGGATTTATTGTCTGGAATTAATTTGTGTGCTTGTTGGTTGCAGAAGCCTATGTTGGCCTAGACTGAGCTGAATCCTCCTCACAGCCACCATTTAGCCCTACCCCCGAGCTTACTGTGGGAGCCTTGCTCCACAGGTGCTGGTTCCTCCTCTCGGGCTGGACTGAGGGTCCTCTCGGGCTTCATATGCTGGAACCTCACTCTGCTCCCTGCGTATGGGTCCCCCCTCAATGTCTTTAATTCTCCCCCCTCTCCATTATTGGGGAGGCATGTAGACTCTCATCAGCTGACTCTGATCAGCCGAACACCAGATGTTTATGCTTCTGTCTCCTCGACTATCACATTCACACACGTCGCCTCAACTAGTCCTTAACTCCCTTGAAGTAGTCCGAACAAAAATGCATCCCCACTGGGGTGCTAAGCTAGAAGATGGAATTTTTGGTTTGTCTAAGATTGAAGCCACATAAATGAAAGCAGAGTGAAGTGACGGAGAGACAGTGCCCTGAGGACGTTGTCTGAGCCCCTGGTCCTGAAGACAATTCAACACACAGACTACTCAGATATATGCACACCCATATATAGTGTGTCAGTTTGAGTTGAGTTTCTATCACTTTCAATTTGATAAGCCTGAATAACAAAGTCCCTGTCAACCTAACATTCTGTAGCCCTACTTCCAAAGAAACTCGGGGTTTTAGAAGTTTTTGGTTCCTTAAGTTCCGATTGGGAGACATTAAGGAGGTATGCCATAAGCTCGAGTGGGGCATCAGCAGACTCTGAGAGGCTGAGTTCAAACTCCAGTCTCTGTATTAGCAATGAGATGTTGAAACACATGAGCTGTTTGGATTTAGCTGCTGTAATAACAAACAATCCCAGAATCCCTAAAATAATACAATGAGTTTCTCACGTAGACTCTATGTCCATCACGAGTTGTCTGGGGATTCTGGGACTCCTCACCCTCCCCTGGGGACCCAGACTGACGGAGGACCTGACGTATGGGGCATCGCCAGCCGCTGCGACCACTCACACGGCTCTGAGAGGTCAGCCCGCAGAAGACAGGAGCCACCTGCCCATTCATTCTCACACTTCATTGCTCAAAGCGAGTCACGTGACCCTGCCTAGCTTCAAAATGGGCAGGAAGCCGTAAACTCTTATATACTTAGGAAAAAAAATAGATATCTGCTGAACAGCATGAATGACCAGCACAGTTAACAGTGTCTGACGCACACTAAACACTCGACAGACGCCCCGGAGCTGTCACTCTATGGCAGCCCCGCCTCTGGGTTTCACACAGGCACATCCCATGCAGAAAGACGCTGGTACCCCCACTTCCGTGCACCTTGCCTGCCAGAGAACTAGAAAGCGGACATCCGAGTCATATCTCACCACCAGACACGAGCTCTGAGAGGCACCAAGGGCAACTCGCAACTTGATTACAAGCCACAGGATAAGCTTATGATAAGCCACGATGAGCACTTGAATCCTTCCAAGTCCACAGCAAGGGCACCAAGGTCGACCTGCTCCCTGCAAATGAACAGCACAGCGCTGACCCCAGCGTCTCCGCCTCTGAACTCTGCTGGAAGGAAAGCCAGAACTGCCTTGAAAAGACAGGACTGAACAAACATTCTGGTTGTTTCCGACAAAATACTTCCTCATCTTAAGGATAGAAACATGTGACGAAGAATATTTATTTTTTAAAATCCCCATGTGGAGCTTTAAAACATTATCTCTAGGAATTCATCCTAAGGATATGCTCTCAAAGACAAGTTCAAAGATGTGCGTCATCGCGCCGTTTGTACAGCAAAAAGCTCACATGGCCATTGAAAGCTGTGTGGTTAAATAAGACAGGTGAATACATTAAAAAGAAATAGACTCAGACAGAAAAATTATGAATGGTAGCACTTAAAAGAATTAGAATTAATAGTACCCCTATTAAAATAAATCAAATAGCTCTATATGTACTAATAAGTAGACAACTATCAAACGTTACGTGGAAAGGCATGATGCAGAGCTCTTCATATATTATACTCCCATTTGTAGGCTGGTAGAGACCACAAGAGACAATTAAGGCCATTTCCCTGAGGAATGAAATTCCACGGAGTGGGTAAGTAGACAGAGTGTGCTTCTCCGGATCAGGGAATGAGAGAGGTGTGTACTTTTCCTGATTTATCTTCTTATGGCATCTAAATCATTTTTATCATGTTGGTATTACATTTATAGTTAGAACTTATTTTAAAGTGTTAAGAAATAATAATTTGATCATGCAGGAGTAAGTTAACAGCTCCAGAGAGTCCTGGCAACATTCACTAGAGTCAGGAAACTGGACCTCTCGAGCATCTCCCCAGGGGTGAGGAGAAGCCCCCAGACCCTGCCGAGAGTGGCGCCAGCCGGATACAGAGGGGCTCCTAGTGATGAGAGACACCAGGAGGCCAACCATGAGAGCCCCCGAGACAGACTTTATCTAAGCCACTGACTCAGGGTGCTGTGACAATCCGTGATCTTTCCTTCCCTGATCCGGAGAAGTACACACTGTGTCTACTTATCCACCCTGTGGAATTTCTTTCCTCGGGACACTGGATATTAAAGGGACACTGGCCACGTGGAACTCTGAGCTCCAGGGGGGCAGCAGGTGCCCCTGGGGTTGGGGGTAAATTCATCACGAGGGCCCCCAGAGGGGATATGTTTCTGGCCTGCCCACCTTACAGGGGTGTCTTTAGGACTAAAGGAGACAACATGTGCGAAGTGAATTGGAAGGGAAATCCAAGACGGGTACTGCTAACATCGTCCCAGCTAACAGACAAGGAGAAGGAGGCAAGGCTGGGAAGGACACAGCCCACTCCTCACGGCTGGTAAGTGAGGGAGTCAGCTGCAAATGCAAGCTGCCTGGCCCCAACCTCGACCCTGAAGCCATACAATTTACTAATTCATCGCTTCTCTGGATTGCCCTATAAAACTTAAACCCCCACAGGGGACCTTGTTCGGGACATTCCCGACTGCAGAGCTCCCTGGGATCAGCTGAGGGCTTTGTTCCAAGAGCAGCCTGGCTTCTCTTCTCCCTCTGCTCACGCTTGCTCCTTCCTCTCACAGGTATTTAGTGTGTCCCGAGGTCTGTTCTCAACACAACCGCACGCAAACTTCTCTCTCTCTCTTTCTCATTTGTTTCACGGGGAAGCTGACCTGAGACAATGAGTGAAATTACTTCTTAAAAATTAAAATATATTAAATGTTTACATCATCACAAAATATTTGAGGAGGGGGTGGCGCCTGTGACTCAAGGAGTAGGGTGCCGGCCCCCTATACCGGGGTGGTGGGTTCAAGCCTGGCCCCAGCCAAAACTGCAAAGAAAAAAAAAAAAATTTGAGGAGGACAGAAACAAAAAAGGAAAAGTAAATATCATAATTCCACGATCATATTATCAAATTCATGCGTCCTTATAACATAGTTCATTCTATTTCTGTCTAGTTTTTTTCCTTTTATGTTCAATTATGAAGGTATAAGCAAACAATTTGATATGTACAATTTTCCTTCTGCTGCTTTTTGCTGGGCATATTCTGGGTATTATCAACATTATTTGAGTCTTTTGAAACAATTTTAACAGTTGCCCAATATGTTCGTTGAGTTAGTGGTCTTTTTTCCTTGTAATACTCATTTAGTCTGATTCAAGATGTTACATTATGTTAAATTATTCTGTGGTAGATATGTTAGTAATATAGAATTTTCCATATTTAGAATTATTTTCCTGGACTGGACTTCCAAAACTAGAATGATTGCATGTAAACCTAATGCATTTAGAACTGGGATTACAACAGAAAGACCCTAGATATGGAGTAAGGAGAGTCGAGTTAGATTGGGTTCCTGCTCTTTTAGTTTTGTGATTCCCAAGATCACAACTTAACATGACCTTTCCGGGCCCCCGTTGTCCCATTTGGGAAGAGTGGAGCAGAGAGGCACCCAACATAGCTCTGTGCAGTCCGCTCGGTGCTGAGACTCTGCTGAGAACGACCTTCGGAGAGACAGAGGAGCTGGCCGGCCCCGCAGAGTCTCACCTGCTGGCACACGAGAGGAGGACCTGCCGCTTAGAGACAGGCGGTAATGAGTTCACCTCTCTCCTTTCAAGTCATCGGAAGGTTCATGGTTGGATTAACAGTGTTATGAATTGAGTTAAACAAGGCTTTCCTTCCCCCAGGACTTCAAATAGCGGAAATCAGATGAATCCATAATCCTCTTCCACATGTAGTAACTTTATTAAAATATGTCTTAGGATAAAGAGATGGGCAGGTTGGAGGGGCAAGTGAGGGGCGAGGGAGGAGGGCAGTGGGCAGGGGGAGCTTCTGGGGTGTGGAGAGAGTGCCTGATGCAGGTGAGGGTGTCATGTGTTAACAATTGCCTAAGAAAAAAAATTAAATTAGAAAATTCTGATAAAACAGAAATCTCTTTGCCATCTTCCCAAATGCAGCTCCATCTACAAGTTGGGACTGGACAGCAATGGTCAAGATGACTTTATCTAGTATATTCCTCTCCTTTTAAGTCATTAACTTGATGCATTATGATGGACCGTTTTGTCCTTTCCTGTGTATATACACAAATCCATATCCATATCCATATCCATATCTATACATAGTGGTTTTGTATATGTATGGAGGGAGAGAGAGAAAGGCTGAGATGTTCCTACAGAATATGTGTAACATTATTGATAAATTGATAACATTGTCAACTTCTTGGCATAAAGGAGATCTTTTTGTACATGTTATTCACTATCTACATTGACATATAAAGATGTAGATTTGTCCTTATAACTACTTTGTGGTATACAACTTGTGATTATATCACATTTTATTTGACTCTTCCCCTGTTCTCAGACATCAAGGTTTCCTGCTGTCCTTTGCTAATAAATATTACGGCACAAAGAGCACCCTAGGCCCTGGACCCACGTGCACCTGAGCACAACATCCCCAGGGTGAGCAGCGCCACTGAATCCAGAGAGATGGCATTTCCCTGACTCTCTGGGGTGTCAGGAGCAAATCAAACAGCCAGTGCATCTAAATTCATGATCTGAAGTTTGTGTCCATCCATCCAGCCTTCTATACACAGCGGGGAGAGTAAATGACCCCCACTCACCCAGAGGGGCAAGGCGATTTACCCACATTCAGAGTCTCTGAGTGGTGAAGGCAGGCAGTAAGTGGCTCAGTCAGAGGTGCTCAGGGCAGTCAGGGCAGAAACCAGCTTGCTAGCTGGGCATGGGCAGGGGGAAGTGGAATATCTCCTCCCCAGGGGTGTGCTGGCCTTGGCAGCACCTGCGTTGTCTAAACACACCCAGAATCCTGACAGAAAGAACTCCAACAAGCCCTTGCTAATTGCCATCATCTAAATGAAGTGATTCATAATCCTTTGCCCATGCATAATTAGCTAATAAATTACAAATGAGTAATGGTGTCTCAGAAGGCAGCAGGAAGAAGAGGTGCCATCGTACACAGACCCTAATTTTCCTTTGGGACTATTGCTAAATCGTGACTCCCTTTGGAATCTCAAGCAATTCTTTTCCATTTTTATTACAAGGCTAATCTTGGTTTTGACAAATCAGGCCTTACTGAAATCACTAAGCCAAGCTCTTGTTTTTCCACCTGCTTCCCTTTGTCTGGGAAGAACTCTATTGTGACACACATCGGTTTGTGAGGTGACCTTCAACAGCCCTGCTGTAAAGGAAAAGACAAGAAAATGTAATGGGACTAGTCTATCATGTGTTCTCAACGCAGCCCTCTCCTGGCTACCTGCAAAGTCCAGGAGAGGTGCCAAGGTGCTTGTCTCAAAGGCAAACATTTTCTTCAACCTCTGCATTGGGAATGGTTCACCTGGCCCTGAGGCATGTCCTATTGACGAGTCCCCCAACCTGAGAAGAAGGGACAAGGCTGGGGATCTGCATATTTAACAAGTGCCATCGAACATGCAAAGTTTGGAGTCACTTGGCTAAGACAATGAACATTAATTTTTGCTAACCTACAAACAACAATTCCCCATGTCGGTAAGATAGCAGAAGTCTATGAATGTAATTTCACATTTCTGAGCACCCTCCCTACAAAACACCTTGGGGTGTCTTTTTGACTTTTCTGAGCATTATCACCCCATCTCAGAAACCCTAGGGCATGGCTTTTTCCAGGGACCCCGACAGTTGCCCAGCAACTAAGGATATTCTGGTATGTCGAGGCACTGGAGAAGAAGGAATTCATTGCACTTTTTCTCTCTCTGGGGACCTGGGGAGCACTCTACCGAGGGTGTGCATATAAGTTAGGGCTCTTGGAAGTCATAGAAATGCAACCCAAGCGATTTAAGCCTTTTACAAAATAAAAAAGTTTAGGAGATTGGTTGTGCAACAATGTGAATAATTTATTCTTAACAGTATTAAACTGTAGACTTACAAATGCTTAAGAAAGGGAGAGAGCATGGAAAAATTGGGACGCTTGTGCCTTGCTAGTGGGAACATGAATTGGTGCAGTCACTATGGAAAACAGCAGGGAGTTTCCTCAAAAAATTGAAAATAGAAGCATCATATGATCTAGCGATTCCACTTCTGGGTATATAGTGAAAAGAAATGAAAAAAGGGTCTCCTAGAGATATTTACACTCTTGTGTTCCTGGCAGCACTCCTCACAATAGCCGAGAGGTGGAGACAGCCCAATTGTCCATCAGTGAATGAGTGGATAAAAAAGTGTGGGATCGGGTGGCCCCTGAGCCCAGTGAGTAGGGCACCGGCCCCATATACTGAGGGTGGCGGGTTTGAACCCAGCCCTGGCTAAACTGCAACAAAAAATAGCCGGGCATTGTGGCGGGCACCTGTAGTCCCAGCTACTCAGGAGGCTGAGGCAAGAGAATCGCCTAGGCCAGAAGTTGAAGGTTGCTGTGAGCTGTGATGCCACAGCACTCTACCGAGGGTGACAAAGTGACTCTATCTCTAAAAATATTTTTAAAAAAAGAAAGTGTGGTGTCTACACACAATGCAATCTTACAGAGCTGTAGGAAAGAAGGAAATCCCATCATGCACCAGAACATGGATGAAACTGGAGGACAAGATGCTAAGCAAAATAAGGCAGTGACAGAAAGGCCAGTACTGCACGCTTTCTTTCACATGGGTTGTTGAAAGCAGCCACACATGTGGAAACAAAAAAGAGGAAGCTAGTCCCCTGCGGAGGTGGGGGCCTCGTTCAGTGGGTGCGGAGGGTCACCCGCGCGGCATGGGGGACCCGCTGCACAATGACGTGCTTGTGGTGAATAGTACTGCACCAACACTTGGAAATAGCTGGGAGGATGAATTTCATGTGATTTTTGCCACAATCGAAACAAATATATATTTCCATGTCAATAAATGCTGCCATAAAAACAATGGTTAAGATGGTCAACTTTCTGTTTCTTGTATTTCCTCGTGATTAAAAAAAATTCTTTAAATGGTGTAAGCCAAAAGGGAAATGTAAAGGCTCATGTGGTTAAACCTAACTGTCGCAGGTGACAGTTTGGAGAGCTGACCCTGTACATCACCAAACACTGAGAGGTGATTTGGCTGTTAAAGGAAACCAGAGCTGGAGAGCCCCAGATGGTTGGCTCCCAGTCAGGGAGTCCCAGGGGCCCGGGAGGAGCCCAGACCAAAGTCTATTCTTCTCCAGGGGCCAGGCAGAGCCCTTGGCTCCTCATTCTACCCTCGAACTAGGCAAAGAGCACCCCCACCCGGGCCACATGGAGGCTGGAGAAGTCAGTTGGTCCTTATGACTCTTTTCATCATTAACCTTGTATGATCCTGTCTCTAAGTTTCTTTTCTTTTATCCTTTTTCCTTCTTCTTTTGTTTGGGTAAAGTTCTGAGAAAGGATAGAAATCTACACACTTTCCATATGGCGCCTTTCCTGGAGGCCGGCCAGCTCCCCAGCTCCCCGGGGCTGGCGTGATGCATATGCATGGAATGAGAAGGCTGTCCAGCCACCCGCAGTGCGATCACAGCCTGTCGCCAAATGTGCCCGTGTCAGCTGGCCCCAGCACCACCCTCCCTCCCTGTCTGTCCCCAAATCTCCCTTGCACTGTCAGGCCTCTGAATTGGTGGCACTCAAAGAAATTGTGCAAGCTCACATAAGCACACATCACGGCAGGCGTGGGGGAGAGAAGGGGGGCAGGAAGAAGGACTTGGCTGGCTGCATAGTCACAGATGTCCCCAACTTCGACTCGTCATTGTCACCTAATGAGATTATTCCTAAAGCCACAGTAACACAGAAGAGGATGGATAGAAGACCTTTGTCTTCCAGCCTCAAACGTGGGTCCCCTCAGCACACCCCACTGCCTGGCATGTGCTGTGAATTAAGTTTTTAAAAACCGATCTTGCAATTACCTCGTGAATAGCAAATTACATCGTAGGATGTGGCCACCCGTGGTAGAGCGCTGAGAACAGAATGAAGTTGAGAGACTACAGGTGGTTATCGTTCAAACCATTATTAGCATGACGATCTCTGTTTTAGCAAAAGTTCTGAAGTGTCATTATTTTGCCATAAATGTGACATTTTTCATTAGTCAAAATTATTCAGTCATGTAGTTTATGGGTGCAGATTAATCACTATGTTGTATGGGCTTTTGTGTTAAAGATCTGATTTGTTCCTAAAAATTAAAATATACAGCAAATTTTGCTGCCTTATTTTGGCATTTCTTCATTTTTTTTACTATACAGGGAGAATCAAGATTTGGAGGTCCTTCAGGTGCCTCTCAGCTCCCGAGAGTCTGTGAGTACCTACAGTGTGTGCGCGACCTGCGCACGGAGCCAGGGAGGAACCCACGTGATCCCTGCCCTTGAAGAACTCGTGGCATAAGAGGGAGACAAAATGTGCACACAAACAGCCAAGACGCAGGCAAGATGAGAGGCTTGCAGGCTGGGGACACACAGGAGGAGGCGGCATTTCAGTTAAGCCCTGAAGAGCAAAAGTGACCCGGCAGCCGCCAGGCTCCATGAGGAGCCCGAGGCCCATCTATTCTCACCGCCTCTTTAGCATTAGCTGGGGGCAGAAGCAGAGGAAGGATCTCCCCACACAACACACTGACATCAAATTAACTAGACATGAGAAGGTGGAAGGTGAAGGTCAAGGAAGTAAAGCAGAGAAAGAGGGGCAATGCTCCAGGTAAAAGAAATGAGGTAAGCAAAGGTAACAGCCAGAAAGTTCAAATGTTGGCATTGGCCCCTATTTTAATGGGCATTAGGTTTGCTCCCCGGCCTGAGCCCCGAGCTGAATCCATGTGTTCACATGGCATTGACTCCACTCCAGTGCTGGGGACATGCCCCTGTTTTTATGAGTCAATGTGCTATAGCCCCAGCAATTGGTTCAAGGATCGGCATGGAACCCAGGTGAGTCCAACCATACTAGCTTCCAGGTGTAAATCAGAACTTCTAGGGGCAGCATTTCGGGTCAGCTTGCTTGAAAAGAGTGAACCTCCAGAAAAGGAAGGCTGAGAAGTGGCGAGAGCACACTCTGAGATCAGCATTTGCACCCCAGACCCTGCTGTGTCTACCCTACAGCTAGACTTCTCAGTTGCACGGGCTAATCAATTTTCCTTTTGACTCAACTGGATTTGGCTTGAGTTTCCATCATTTGCTTCAAAGAATTCTAACTGCTCCCACTGCAAGTGAAGGATAGCTCAGTTCCCTGGGAGGAGGAGAACTCCTCAACTTCCCCCACTGAGGCAGCAACATGGGCCCGCTTACCAGGTGAGTTCATTGATCTCTAGAAGATTCCAAGAGAAAGACACAGAGAACAGTGGCACCTCCATGAGGCTGACTGATTTGCCTTTCAAAGGGGCTGGTGGGGAAGAGGCATTTTTTTTTTCAGAGACAGTCTCACTTTGTCACCGTTGGTAGAGCGCTGTGGCGTCACAGCTCAACAGCAACCTCCAGCTCTTGGGCTTAGGTGATTCTCCTGCCTCAGCCTCCCAAGTAGCTGGAACTACAGGCGCCCACCACAGCGCCCGGCTATTTTTTTTTTGTTGCAGTTTGACCGGGGCCGGGTTTGAACCCCCCACCCTCAGTATATGGGGCCAGCGCCCTACTCACTGAGCCACAGGTGCCGCCCCAAGGGAATGGGCATTTTGAACCCTCCTCCTCACCTCAGCCTTGAGTTCATTCAGAGAAAGGGAGGCCCGTGTGATCTCAATATGCAACCTGTTTGGGAGCTGCTGGGGACAGTGAGAATTTCCCTTCAAGGAGAACTGTCAGTAGGTCCCTGTTTCTCTGTCTATCCTTCCCAAGTTCCTCTCCCTTCCTCTCAATCACTGGTGTCTGTGGTGGCTAAAACCCCAGAGGACTAAAAACTTTCGCTCAAGCGAAAATGCAGGTGGAAGCACAAAGCATGGCAGACTGCTGCAGGCCAGCCTCCGAGACAAACTTCCAAGCAGCCAAAGTCCCCCAGTTCAATGTCAGGAAGGCTCAGCTCTGCAGCAGACGGAGCCGGTCTGAAACAGCAGCACAGGATGAGTAAAGCGGTAAGCAAATTATAAGATCCACAAGCCCCCAGGCAGCAAGCCAGGCACTGAGGGCCTGCCCCAGGGTTATGTAATTAGGCTGCTGCATGAAGTGGGCAGGGTCCTGGTGCTGGGAGGTGATGCCATCACCAATGACCTCTCCCAGGACCACATCCACTTAAGGTGTGGGGACATCAGTGCTTATCTGTGCAGGAACAGGCCATGTGGACCTGAATACATAGGGAATTAATAAGAAGTCCAGGGAGCCTGGAGCCCAGATCAAAAGACCTTGCAGGAGGAAGGTTGCAGGGAATAGGAAAGGAGAGTTGGAGGAAGCCTCAGGGGCTGTCTGCTTTAGGAACAGAGAGGTCAAGCGGAGAGAGGGCAGATTGTCTAAAAGTCCTCCTGACATCGGTAGGATGCACAGGGAAGGCCCTCTCCCTCTCTCCTGTCTTCCCTGGACACCAGCATTTACTCACTGACATGGCTGCCCTCTTGGCCAGAACAGGTGGAGGAGGGAGGGTCCAGAGTGACAGAGGGGCCAAAGTTCACACTCATCCTGCTGCTGAGAGGCTGTCTGGAAGGAAGGTTGCAGCTGCACCTGGAAACTCAAGCACTGCACACAGGTCTCTCACCCTGACCCCAGGCCCAAACTCATGTACAATGTGCCCTCTTGGTCTGGTTTGCCCCAGGAAAGTACACTCTGCTTCCTATCCTAAGAAAAGTGGAGAGCTTGGGAGTAGATTCCATAGGAGCATAAAGAGAAGAAGCCCAATCCTTGGGTTCTAACTTCAGGAGCCTGCTGGCTGGGCATCTTGCACTCTGCACCACTGCCCAGAGCAGTCCTCCACCACCCAGAGCAGTCCTGCACCACCCAGAGTACTCTTCTACCACCTGAGTACTCCTCCACCACCCAGAGTACTCATCTACCACATGAGTACTCCACTGCCCAGAGTAGTCCTCTACCCCTTGAGTACTCCTCCACCGCCCAGAGCAGTCCTCCACCACCCAGAGTACTCCTCTACCACCTGAGTACTCCTCCACCTCCCAGAGTAGTCCTCCACCACCCGGAGTACTCTTCCACCACCTAGAGTACTTTTCCACTGCCCAGAGAAGTTCTCTATCATCTGGGACACTCATCCAAGTCAGACCTCCACCCGGCAGGTTAGTCCTCCCCAGCAGACATGTTACTGACTCCAGGACTGTCTGGATAAAACTCTCAACCCTAACCCCTGAGGACAGGGTCCACCAGGTGGGAAGGGCTCATGAAGTGTCACTAGACACCAGGAAGAAGCATAACTTCCCCTTCTCAGCACCAAGAGACCACCCCAAAGCACCCTGTGACAGGCATCTGGAGCTTGGAGCAAATAGGGAATGACCTTGGGCTTTGCAATCAGACAAAAGTTTCACCAGACCTGGTGCAAATCCTGCCACTGTCACTCGTAAGCCATGTGACTTTGGTAAAGCAACTTAAACTCTATGAGACTCAGTTCCCTCACACGTCAAATGGGGACCTCTGGGACGATAGTGGCATGTTAATCTTGCATGTTGCAAATGTTCAGCAGCTGTTTGGAGTGTGGACAGCCCCCTGAGGCAGATTTTATAATTATCCCCCTTCTACAGATGAGCACATTGAGGCTCAAAGAGATGAAATCCGTTGCCAGAGTTGGTGAGTGGCAGAACCATGACTTGAAGCCATGTATGTCTGGCCACCTGACTACTGCCCATCCTGCTGTCCCTGGCACATGGGTGGGGTTCAGGTCAGGGTGCTAAGCTGTCTGGAGGACCAGCACAAGCAAGTAGGAGGCCAAGGTCCCAGAAGGCTGGTGGGAATGAGCTGTAACACCTGAGGACAAAGCTTGCTCAGGGTGATGGAGGGTGACACACAGTGCTCCCAAGCAAGCAATGCCTGCAAATCCCCACAGCTCCCCCCTAGCATCAACCTGCTGGCTGGCCAGCCTTGGATGCCATTAGCAGAGTAGGGGTGTGGTGGAGCTGATGGATGGTCTTCATTCATGCAGTGACACATCCAACGTGTGTCTGCCTACCATGTGCCAGGCACAGAGGCAGCAGTGATGGTAATGGGGCAGTGATATGAGAGTGGCTGGGGGTGTCCCAGGTGTGCCCAAACTTTCTTCTGGCTGCAGGGGAGAGTGGGCGGACAGAGAAGCCACCGTGGAAGCCTTTTATGGCTCTCATGCCCCTGCCCCAGCAATATGGAGACACAGCCATAGAGCCCAGAGGTTACCGGTAGGGGGCTTCCAAGGTCACATCTGAAATAATCCTAGCCCCGTGACATTGGCAAGTGCCCATGGCCCTCCAGCAGAATTACTGCACCTGCTAGCCACCATGGGTTGGCACTGGTGGTATGGAGGAGAGAATGGGGGTTGATGGGGGTCTCATTCATTCATTGGACCTGTATTATTGTGAGCTTCCTCTGTGCCTGACTCAGGGGCAGAGGACAGGTGGTAATGGGCATTGACCTGAAAGTAGGGCTACAGGAGTCCCAAGGATACCAAGCCTCTCCTCACTGAGGAGGGAGCAGGGAGAGACAGTAGGCTCCCTTGGGATGGACTTCTGTGGCCTCCGCCAGGGTCCTGCCTGCCTCTTCTCAGCAGGCATGGGGGCAGAACAGCCCGGGGTACTTCAGCACCTTAAGAGACAGTAGCTTCTTGAGACAGTCCCAGGTTGAATGTGAAATAGGTGCTCCAAGCCCCAGATCTCTGCAAATGCCCACTGCCCCCCAAGAGGCTGTGTGCTGGCTGGTCCCCCTAGGCTGGCCCTGGAGATGAAGGGCCCCTTTCACAAACAGGCTTTAACAGCCCATGGCCATTCCTGGGTGCAGCATTTTCCAGGTGCCTCCCCTGCTCTCTGGGCCCCTGCTCCTCTTGTGAGCGTCCTTTTCCCCGCAACAAGGTGGTGAGGGACCAGACCGCGAGATCGCGCCCTGTCAGGTGGACTCTTCTCACAAGTCCAAGGAGCGTGTGAGGCAAAGGTGGGGCGATCTGGTCCAACTCTCTCATTTGACAGCTGGGGAAACTGAGGCCCAGAGTCCTACATCAGTCTGCAATCCCCACCCCCACATGCGGCCCCCTACATGGTCTCCTGCAAACCGGCCTCCCCTGCCTATAGCCTTCAGTGCCAGAAGCTTCTTGGAAAGGAGCAGAAACGCTTTCTCCAGAAGTTAACGTACTCGTCTGCATTGCTATTTGACATCCAGCTCGCTGAGCTCTGTCCCTGGGCCACCCTACAGATGGCAGATCAAATCCACTGATTGCTTGCACACTCGCTCCAGTGTTTTCCAGACCCTCCTCCTCTCCGCAAACGCAGGTGAGAAATTGAGACTTAATCCCTGGCAGACCAAATTAACGCTACGAATTAGCCACACCATCCCTCTGTCCCGATCCCCTGGTTCCAGGCGACGGAGCGAAGAAGGAGGACGGGCTCTGCCAGACAGGTGGCACAGTGCCGACGAGAGCCTACAGGGCTTGCTCATATTTAAAACTTCCTTTCATATATTTTTAATAAAACAACTGATACAAATTCAAAACCAACTTCATAAATCAAACATTATTCAATGTTGGCGGCTTCAAGGTTTCCCTGGCACTTGGCTGGGAGCAGACAGCTCTCCCAGACGGGGGCTTTGCACTCGAGTGCTTGAGGTTTTGTGAAAGGTTTATTGGATTTCATAGTCCCTTAAGGGGAAACCCTTTAAATGTCTTTGCAATTATAAGTCTAATAACACTTTCAGCCCTTGGACACAGCCTTGACTTGACAGAGATAAGGAACTCGAAGTTGCTCTGTCAATACCAAGCTATTAATCTCTGTCACCTCGCTGTCACTGAGGCTCAGGAAAACAATGTCGTTTCTTGACCTAGGTGAAGGCATGGAGTGATTTTATTCAGAATGTCAGCATTCATCAACCCGGATTCTGTCCCCCGCCCCAGTTCCCTTAAAGAACTCCCACTTCTTCATCCTGCCTGTGTTGACACCCTTCCAATAGAAAGAGCTCCTTTCAGTCTTGGCCTATTATTATTATTTAGCACTTATTCAAGTATAAAAAGCCTTTAAGAATAAAGTTTTTCCTGCCATAAAGAGACCTGGCAGATGAATCACTTTAAGGCTGCTCTTTGGCGACCTAAGCCAAGGACGGCTGGAAATTACCAAATGCCATGTTTGTTTACATATTCAAATGAAGGTTAATTTTTATCCTGTCTTCGCCAAAATTTGATTAGGGTGGAGCTCTTCCCCCTCCCTCAGTAGCATATTTATAATAGCATCCTCCTCCCCGACCTTGAAAGAAACCCAAGAAATTGTTTAAAAGAAAAGCCGAGAAAAATCCTAATGAGAAACTGACTAGGAAGTACTGGATAGGTTCCTGGGCCAGCAGCTGCTGTACCCCAGACTGCAGTCAAGGGTAATAGCAAATGCCCGTTTTTTGCCCAGATGGGCACTGGGTAGGACGAGGCAGTGCTGGCGGGCACCCCCTGAAATCACAGGGTGCTGACAAAGTGGGGGAACTGCCAAAGGGTCTAGGCTCAGGAGCAACCCAGGAGCCAGGCTTGGAGAAGTGTCACTCCAGAATCTCTGTGGCTTCATGAACTGCCTCAGAGGTTTTGGAGGCAAGGAGAGGGTCAGACAGTGCTCTGGGCTCCTAACCCTCTGATTCCATTTGTCTCCCAGGGCATCTGTGAACCAGAGTTTATGCAGGTTTTGTTGGAGCCCTCAGAAGTCTTGGGTTGGTCTCAAGAGCAACCATGAAAACGTGCTTCTGGCTTTAAAGAAAACTTCACTAACTAAGCACCTTCTCCTAGTACTAGTAAGTAGTTCCTATCTTAATGTCTAGGATAGGTGGTAATGTAATTTACAAAACCAAACAAGAAAGCAAAACCCTAATGTCTCTGAGGGCTTTCCTTTCTTACTGTGGCTACCAGGAAACTCAAGCCCAAATTACCTATTATAGCTGGCATATTTGCCTTAAATTTTCTTCTGCTGTTTGTATTTTGGCAACTTGCTATCATGTCCTTCCTACAGGTCACTTTGAATCTGTTGTCCATAGAGACAGGGTTTAAATAAACAAATGGTTCATTTAAACAAAGTGAGCCTATGGGCTAAGCCCAGAGCAGGGACTTGATAGACCAAGCTATGATCCCAGCTCTGCCTCTGACCTCCCTGAGGTCTGGGCAAGTGTTAGCCAGCTTTCTCATCCATATGACATGAGGATTAGGACAAAGCTAACTCTGGTTCACTCACCTCTTCTTCAAGGTGCCCCAGAGGCTCATGGCCCACGAATGAGCAAAGTGTGGGGATAACTAGAGCAGGGACTCCGAGGCAGAGTCCCCCAGGGCAGGGAGGGACCAGCTTGCCCACTTTACTTGGGACTTCCCTGGTTTTAGCACCGGAAGGAAAGCCCCCAGTGCCAGGCTGACCAGGATGGTCAGTCACACTCCAGGTCTACCTGCTGGCTTCCACTTGCCAGCTATGTCACCTTGGACAGTCCCTGAAGTTACTTGTACTTCTACACCCTCAGTCTTTAAACTGGGACTATAAACAGAGCTACCTCTTCGTATTGTTGTAAATCTTAAGCCTGTTATATTGGAAAAGCACATGGACTAGTACTTGGCACACAGAATGCATTATATAGTGTTTTTAAAATAAATGCTACAGCCATTTGCTTCCTGTGCAAGTCGGGGAGATTTCTCAAAATAATTATTCACACATACAAAAAAAACCCGTGAGTCGCACAGGAACAAGAGGAGTCTCCCCGAGAGAGGAGACTGTCTCTGAGCCATGCTGGGCTTAAGTGCAGGCTCAGCTACCAGGGAGAGCCAGGCTGGGTGTGACTCAGACACCCCTCACCCTGGACAAAGGGACAGAACTGCCCACCCATGCAGAGGCCAGCAAGCAGCCATTCTAATGTCTTCTTGGCGCTTACAGTCACCAGGGCAGGAGGCTCTCTCTGCTAGTGACCCAGCGGGTCATCAGGGAAGGACGTGAAGTTTGGCGCCACCACCCATTTCAGCTGAGAGCCAGGGCAGGGCTGCTGGGTGGGCCAAGGGGGGTCCCTGGTCTTTTCTGGAAATGAGCTAGTGTCACCACCAGGCTTTCTCCTCATCCGAGACAGGACCAGAACTCACCTCCCTGGAGCTGAGCGGAGGAATTCCCACCTTCCACACATCCCCCAGCTGTGCCAAGCTGCCCAGACCACCTCTCTCAAGGCATGCCTGTCCTCATGAGGCAACCCCAGGCCCTCCGCCTGGCCTGGGTGGCCCCTGCCCTCCTGGCACTCACTCTCCACTCAGCAGAGAGGACTGACGGGGTCAGCATTCGCATCTGCCCTTGCTGCTTCCTCTCCGTCTCTCCTCCAAGGGAGAAGTGAGGCTTTTCCAAGGTGTGGAGCAGCCACTGACTCTTCCTGCCTGCGTGCCCCGTGCAGAACCTAGAGCAGGGGCTGGCACTTCAGAAACCCTCCAGGGACTCCTCTCTGGCGCATACAGACACAGAGGAAAGAAGCTGGAGAGCCGGGCCATTCAGCATAGGGCCAAGTGCCAGGCCAGCTGTGAATACATTCAAATCCAGGGAGTTTGACTGGACCGTGTTGGTCTGGAACATGTGAAGAGAAAAGGGGTTATCCAGAACCCATCTGCTTAGAAGCTCTAACCTCAATGATTCCAGACTTTTTGTTTGTTTGTTTTTTCCGATTAATACATAGACCAGAAGAGGCCTGGCAGAATCTTGGGAGATTATATTGATCCTTAATGTCATCCTAGGCATTAACTAGTGTCACAGGTTGAGACTGACCAAGTCCTTAGGATCTAGCCCCCACTCCCCGGTGTGACACGTTCTGATGATGGAAAGGAGATGGCAGGGGCAGAGGTGAAACGGGGAGCAGCATCGGGGGGACCAATGTGCATGAGCTGCCACTGGACCTCCTTTCCTCACTGTGACCTTTGCCTCCTGTCCTGGCTCTCAGTGCAGCCTTCAGCATCCCCCAAGGCTGATGGAGACACAGATGTCACTGGCCCTCTGGCCGTGTAGGTGTCTCTGTGTGCCCAGCATCATTCAGTCACCAGGCGAATACCAAAACACAGTCCAGATTTCAGCCTGGGAGGAAATTTCAGCCTTTCAGTCTGGAAATTTCAGTCCAGATTTTCAGCCTTTATTTCAGGAGAACATCTATGAGAAATAACATAGGAAGCAAAGCACCTCCTAATCTTGGAGCAGCTGAGACAGTGGACTTGATCTCTACGTAGGGAGTTCCTACAGGCTCCCCAAATATCCCCTCTGAATAAATATTGTTCTCTGAACCAGGGACAGCCCCAGAATCCAGTGCTGCAGAATCCATCTGGGAAGCATCCTGGCTGTAGAGGACACTCAGACTTTGTCCCTGTCACCTGCAGCTGCCAGGCCTCTGGAAGACAGGCAGCAAGACCTTGTGTGAAGTTAGGTGGAGGGTTGTGAGAAGAGTGCGAGCGTCTCTATCCTGCAATAGATGCACTTCAGAAATAAATACAGACCCTATTTATAACATGATGGCAGCAGCCAGTCTTTATACAGGAATTTGGCTTTTACAAGAAATGTCTACATACAGAAGATACATTAATATTTCTTTCAAGATCCCTGGGAGGTAGTTGCTATCTCCATTTCATAGCTATAAAATATGAAGATCAGTTTGAGTAAAATATCTGCCCTAAGTCACATGTTTAGAAATTCAGCAGCCCTTCAAATTCCAAATGACAGCTAAATTTACAAAGGAAATTTAGGCCTGTGAGGAGAGATGATAAGAATACTTCTAAGAAATACTGCCAATAGGCAGCATTTCTCAAACATTTATTACACACCTAACCCAGAGCTAAGCATTCACCGTGCCCTGCCTCATTCAACCTTTACCATAATCCTGAGACAGAAAGTCTGGGCCACCCCATTTTACAGATGTGGAAACTAAAGAAGTTCAGTAACTTGCCCACAGTCACACAGCAAGAAAAGCATGGAAGATAAAGATTTGGTTCCATTTGTAGCTAAAATGTGGGTTTTTAGGCCACATTATGGAGTCATAGTCTTTTCAAGTTTGAATGGGGAAGTTAAAAATTCAATAGAAAATGTCAAAGAACAAATTAGCTTCTATAATAACTTCTAAATGGCCCGACTGAGCAGCTCTCTAAATACTCAGATGATTAAAGATGTGGTCGAGTGTTTCCTTTGGCTGCAGGAAATTGCCTTTGTCTTGAGAAACATTTTCTCTCCCTCCTGCTCACTGGAGTGAGACCCTGGCTGAAGGCTGGTGGGAGAGACTACGAGGCAGCAAGGAGAAGGTTGAGGGTGAAGTGTCTTGGACCGAGTGATGCGTCAGCACCTCTGGCGTCTGTCCCCGGCAGCAGCCTGCAGAGTGTCAGGCCAGACAGCGCCCTATTCTGCCAGCTGCAGCTATGGTGGGGGCACCAGGCCTGGCGCCCGTGGCACACTGCCCATAAATCAGTGCCTGAGCCTGCTGCACCATTGCAATGCATCTCTTTCAAGCAGCTCTGAGGAAAAATGGCTCCATCTGCTCACTGTTGGGTAATAAATAAAGCAGAATTGGAGCAAAATGGATGGAACGCAATTTTGGGGAGATGAATTTCCAAAGAGTTGGCCACCATTATACACCTCTTCTGGTGCTGGAAATGGCTACCTGAGACCCTCCCCAGTCACAGGGCTGGGGGAGGCACAGCGTTCAACAAGGACAGAAGGCAGGCACTTCCTGCAGGGAAGGGTCCCTGCGAAGGACTGGCCATTGTGACTGTTCCTCTCCTTCTCTTTGTCCTTCTTCATCTTCTCCATCATTATCCTCATCACCGTGAGCATCACCACCCTCATCTTCAGGGTTAATTGGTTGACTGGCTAACTAAGGTCTTCCCCTACACCAGCTCTGCACTGAAATTTGCATGTTTTTATGTGAATCGCCTCCTTTCAGAACTTCCCTGACCACATTACATAAAACGGCAGAACCCCTCCCTCCCAAGGCATTCTCTGGGACCTCTACTTCATTTCATTTTTCTCCATAGTTTTTATTAACTTCTAACATAGTCAATAATTTACTTACTCTACCTATCATCTGTCTTCCCCATCTAAGGGCATGGAATTTGTCTATTATTTCTACAACTGTATGCTCACTGCTAAGAATAGTTCCTGACCAGCAGAAGGCACTCAACGAATAATCTGTGGCGTAAGTGAATAAATGAGTGAATGAATGTTGCCCTGGAATCCTCAACCCTGTGAAACATTCTGGCCTGTGCCTCACTCTACACACTCATCTCTTCCCCCCGGCCTCACTGTATTGCCTGCACATCCCGACTGCTCACAGTCCCTGTAACACCAAGGCTCTGGCCTCCATCCCTGGAGCGTGCTTTGCCCCCTCTGATCTGACGAGCTCCTCAGCTCCTCTTAGGTAGGCCCCAGCTGCTCCCTTGGGTCTTGAGTCCCTGACTGTCCAGAGGTTACTCTTCTGTCCCTGTTATTAGTCTACTCCTGTTTTAGTTGTCACAGAGCACGGCTCACACTCTGTGACTAGAGGTGCTCATCTGTGAACCTGGCAGGGAGGACACCTGTCTGATCCCCATTATAAGCCCCAGAGCCCAACACAGAGGAGTTACTGAAGGAATATTCTTAACCCATCTTATAGATGAGGAAATTGGGGTAAAAAGCTAGGATTTGATGCCAGGTCTAAATCCAAAGCCCAGAAACTCAGACACCATCCTAGGCTGTTTCCTGAGTTTCTTTGGTTCTTGGTGGGGTCAGCCATGTCTCTGCCCATCATCTGTCCTGCTCCCCAAATGACCCCTCAGCACCCCCAGGTGATCTCCCCAGGTGATCCCTCAGCATCTCCTAGGTCAGTGGTTCTCAACCTTCCTAATGCCGTGACCCTTTAATACAGTTCCTCATGTTGTGGTGACCCCAACCATAAAATTATTTTCATTGCTACTTCATAATTATAATTTTGCTACTGTTACGAATCATCATGTAAATATCTGATATGCAGGATATATTTTCATTGTTACAAAGGGGTCACGACCCACAGGTTGAGAACCACTGCCCCAGGTGATCTCCCCGGGTGACCCCTCAGCACCCCCCTAGGTGACCCCTTCTTTGTTTCAGTGACTGTATACTGAGCAGCCCTGGGTCAGCACTGTTCTAAAAGGCATGGTCAAGAGACATGAGATCCCAGCCATGATGGGCCTTCATTCTAATGAGGAGACAGATGATAGCAACAAGGCTTAAGGAGGCTCAGAGCAGGAGAAAAGCTGTGAAGGCAGCAGGAATGAGTGCTGTGCCAGAGAATGGTGGGAAGGAAGACGGCTACGTGAGATAAGGCGTCTACTGTCATTCTCCTCCATTTGCCTTCCTTGCAACCAGAAAAAAAAAAATCCTTGACCACGGTCCTGCTTCACAGGCAGCTTTTAAGAGACCTCTTCTGTGTGGGCTAATCCTTTGCACCAGCCCAATAAATGAACCCCTGTGTCCACCAGAGGAAGGAGCAGGATGAGAAAAGAGGATCCCTGCCAGCACTGGGTCAGAGCTCACGGTCAGCCTTGTGTCTGTCTCATGTGCTATAAATTCCTGGTACGGCTGACATTCCCGTGACAGATGCAAGCCCAGGATATGTCCACGGCAGATATGGGGGACCCTCGGGTGATCTACACCTTCTGCTCACTGGGTCATGTGTGGATAATTTAGAGCTAACTAAGGTTTTACCTGTAACTTCAAAGGCCTGTATCAGAGGTGAGGACTTTGTTCAGTGGGAGTAGATGGGACTTAATGCATCTTCATGTGGCTAAATAGTCAGGTTGTCTGAAAGTTCACTGCCCTGGGCTGCTGTCTCAATCGTGCATAGGAAGCACAACTTAAATGGAAGGAAAATGCACCTCTGGAAATGGAGGTCCACTGCCTGCCCACTCCCTCTTCCACAGCCTAAACTCACCAGCACAGATGGAGGGGACAGGCCCTGAGACCTGGTTCATGAGCAGCTCCACCACACACTTGCATTGTGACCTTGACTTGTCTTCATCTGCCCTCAATGTCGTATTTTCTAAATCTGTAGGAGAGAACAAGCTTTACCTTACCTTCTTCATAGGGTACTAGAAGGCTGTGAATATTGCCCCCATATAACTTCTCCAACCCTCCCTCTACACCAACACACCGTACATAGAATGCTGTGTGCATGGCAAAGATTTCAATAACTTTCCTTGAATAAATTGCATGGATGGATGAATCGGTGGATAGATGATGGGTGGATGGGCAGGTAGGTGGGTAAATGGATAGATGAAGGGCAGATGAATGGGTGGATGGATGAATGGATGGTAGATGGATGGATGGATGGATGGATGGATGGATGGATGGATGGATAGGTGAATGGATAGGTGAATGGACATAGATGGATGGATGGATGGGTGGGTGGATAGATGGATAGGTAGGTGGGTGGATGGATGGGTAGGTGAGTAGATAGGTGAATGGATATGGATGGATGGATGGATGGATGGATGGATGGATGGATGGATGAGCGGATGAATGGTGGATAGATGGATAGATGGGTGAATAAACAAATAAAGCCAAATCACCTCAAAATGTTTTGAGGTGGCTTCCTGAAAGAGGTATTTTACAAAGAAGGGGCTCAAGAATGACTGGGAAAAGTTGGCCAGGTAGGACATCTCTCTTCTTCCTGCCATCTTTCCCGTATGAAAGGGGATTGGGACTGGCTAGAGTGGAGCCTTTGGCAATAAGAGTAAAGGATTATAAAAATAAAGTAAGGACTATGGCTCCTCTCCTTAGGGGATGGGGAATGAGGTGGGGAAAACTTACTGCACGCTAGAGATTGCAAATGACTTTTCAGAGGTGTGGAGATTTCTATGCCATAATAACTTCACTCTCTTTCTTCCCATCCTTCCCTCTTTTACTCTCCCCCCTCCCCACCACCCTCTCTGTCTTTTTCTCTTTCATTCTTTCTTTCCATCACCCTAGAATGGACTTTAGAGACTAGGCTCCATATAAATATTGAGCATCTTCATGTAGCACGGGGAGAAAAAGACATCAACAGAGACAAATCCAGAATAGAAGTTAAGACAAAAATATAATATGTTGGGGGGAGGAGCCAAGATGGCGATCTGTAGCCAGCTTTCCACAGAGGTTCCCATCCAAAAGGAGCATTAAAGGACAGAAACTCAGCAAGAAAGCCGATGGTTTGGATCTGAGCCAAAAGAAAAGGTCGAAGAGCGCACATCA
>CAUYRH010041763.1:0-12299 GCA_963574655.1 Perodicticus potto | reverse complement strand
TACCAGGCCTGTAGCGATGAGGTTTCTTCACCCCTCCAGTAGAGGGCGCACTCTTGGGAGCGGCTTTTGTAGCCAGTTGCTTTCTGGATGCTTTACCACCGGTGGATTTACTGGCAGTCTGCTTTGTACGAGCCATGGTATGAAGACCTCCTTATTTACCCCCCTTCTCCTTCGGCTGGAGGTCGGCGAGCTAGAGGCGGCGCTGGCGTTAGACAGCGACGGCGGCACGGCGGCGGCTGCGAACACAATTGAATTCTGCATTTACCCTTTAAAATAGCAATTCAAAATTAAGGAATTATCATACAGATAGAATTACACATGTGTGGAGCAGTAAATATAAAAAGGAATTATTAAGCATTGTTTGAAAGAGCAAAAGGCTGAAAACACATGATTTAGCATCAGTATGAAACTAGAAAATAAAACATGATAACATATATGTAATACAATACCATAGCTTTTGATTAAGGATATTATTTGTGAACTAAGATGAAAAGATTTCCTGTATTTATTGATAATTTTTTTAAAGCTTCAGAAAAAATTTTGAAATCTGCTACCACTTGGAGTAAAAACAAAAAGTACGAATGTGGATTTGTATAACTGGTATTTGTATAAGTATTTTCAAGAAGTAAACAATACCAGAAACAAAAGTATGTTATTCACTTGTTGGGGTGAGTTATGGAAAAACAGTGAAAGAAATGGAAAATAGCCCTTACACTATATATATTTAAAACCTGTAAAATGTATGGCTTACTCAAGATAAATGTAATTTAAAAATTTTTATAAAGAAATTACCAGGAAAAATAAGAACACAATGACCCCAAATTTAAAAAATAAAAAATGGAAACTTATTTCAGGGAAAATATTTTAAATAATCAATAAAACCAAAAGCTGATTTTTTGAAGACCTCAATAAAACAGACTTTAGTAACTTTTAAAGAAACAAAGAGTAAGGTAAAAATAAACAATTTTAAGAATAAAAAAACTTAACTAAAAAATATAGTTTTGTAGTCAGAAAAAATACCAAATTTTAAGCTAAAATGGACAATTTTATGTAATCTATAATTAGTAAAATTAACTCAAATAATTAATAAATGTTGAATAAATCAATATTGATTAAAGAAGTTGAATTAATAGACAAAACTCTCACTACAAATAAACACTCAGGCCAGGTACTTTTAAAAATAATTTCTTCTATGATTTCAAGGAAGAAAATTTCCATTTTTATGCTAACTTCACCAATGAATATGAAAAGAGAGAAAGATGTCTATCACTGATACTCATAAACATGGTATGTCTTAGTGAATGTAATAAAAGAAAAATAAGAGGGGAAGGAAGAAAAGAAAAGGGGGGAAGGACAAGAAAAAGACAGAGGTTAGAAAAGAATAATCAAAGTTATCAATATTTTAAAATTTTAAGAGTGCCTTCCTACAGAAAAGCTAAAAGCAAGTTAAACAGCCCCTGGATCTGAAAACAAAATGTATAAATCAATATTGTTCCTACATAACAATAATTCTTTAGAAAATACAGATTAAAAAACTTATTTTGCAATAGCAAATACTACATAAAATAAAAGCATACATAATGCGTAGGAATAAATTTAACAAAGATATATAAGACGTTTGTGGAAAAATTAGAAAATATAATGAAAGGAAATAAGAGTAGACATAAACAGAGAGATAAAGTCTGCTCCAGAAGATTGTATAATACAATATACAATTATACAAGATTATACAATATAATTATACAAGATTGTATAATATAATCTTGGGCTGGGTGCCTGTGGCTCAAGCAGGTAAGGCGCCAGCCACATACACCAGAGCTGGTGGGTTTGAATCCAGCCCAGGCCCGCCAAACAACAATGATAGCTGCAACCAAAAAAATGGCCAGGCGTTGTGGCGGGCGCCTGTAGTCCCAGCTACTTGGGAGGCGGTGGCAGGAGAATAGCTGGAGCCCAGGAGTTCGAGGTTGCTGTAAGCTGTGATGCCACAGCACTCTACCCAGGGCAATAGCTTGAGGCTCTGTCTCAAAAAAAAATTAAATTAAATTAAATAAATAAATATGATCTCGATGAAGCTTTTCTTTTTGCTTTTGATTTTCTTTTTTCTTGAGACAAAAAGATTTCCAAATTAATGTGCAAGATCAAATGTACTTACAAGAAAAGCCAAAAAATATTTGATATGGAAGAATTAAACGTGAAGACAATATGGGGAAATCATTCCATCAGACACAAGGTTTGTTAAATTGTATAGTTAAAAATAGTGTGGTATTGGCTTACTACTACAATATACATTATAGAACCATATTTATCCATTCCACATAAGAGCATATAATCCAGGTATATTTTGCAAACTACCTTTAAACAAACATTTTTGTGATTGTTATTTTGGATCTTTATCAAGTAAATCACTTATGTCAATTTCATTAGGAAGAGTTTCCAGAGATTAGTTTGTTATTTAATGTAGAACATTGTTCTCTATTTCTTTATTTTCCCTGACTCTATTGGTTTCTGCCCATTAGAAAAAAACTATCATTCTTCCAGTCTTCTAAAACTGGCTATATGTAGGAGATTAACCTTGACAGTCAGCCCTCTAAGCCAGAGTTTCTGGGTACCCCTCAAACCATTGTGCTGATTCAAACTGATGTCATTGCCTTCAGTGGCCCCTAGGATATTAAGGTGTATAGCGTGTATCAAGTCCAGTCCAGTGATCCAAAAAGATAGACAATGCAGAACCAAGGCCCTCAGCAGTGTTCAAAAGTTGAAGTGTTAGATATTTATTCCAGTTCCTTCTCTCCTCAGGAAGAAACTGAGAGCTAGATTTTTCTCTCTCTTTCACGCTGCACTAACTACAGAGAGAATCTGTGGCAAATGCCTGCACTCTCATTCAGACCACACACTCTTTGAACTCATTTCTTTGTTCCTTGTCACCCCCTGGCCGCCATCTGCTCTCACAGACAAGTGGGATAGCTGAAGCCTTGGTTCTACCACTGGATCAAGTCACCAGGAGGAGCAGCAGGAAATTACCTCGCACCCATCCATGTTCCCAGAGAACTACTGATAGCCATCAGGGGCCAGATGTGAGCTAATTAAAGTCCTAACCCACAAGCAGTAGCTGGGAATATCAGGACATTAGTTGGGCATTCAAACCCCTTTCAGGGAGAAACTGGGAGCTGGATGTTACTATGAAAGAAGGAACCAATGGGGAATAATCCCTGGATAAGCTATCAGACCCATTTAAATCCATATCTTTGTTCTACGTGGGAACACCAAACTTCCAAACCCCAGTTAGATCCCAGAGCTAGGTGAATGAGGAGCCAGTCCCTCAGGTAGAGCCTTAAAAGTCTGTGCTAATGTATGAACAAACTCATTCCTGGGAGAAGCTGGAGACCTGGTTTTGTCTCTGGAGACCTGGTTTTGACACTGGAGTCAGCCACAGGAAGATAGTAAGTTTTGTATTTAAAAAAAATAAATAACCGAAGGAAAATACTGCATTTTAAATACAGAGACATTAAATACACTATATTTCATATTTTTCTGCATCATGAAGTTTTCAAAATTTATTCTGAAATTTTAAGATGTAATGAAGTACACAATAAGCGTGAACTGATTAGACTGTTTTTCGTGATTAGGAGAAAACTCTCATAGACATTACAGAGCACTGCAAAGATTGTCAATTAAATGTAGTATCATGATCACCAAAGGAACCCTCTAAAACAGTGGCTCTCTACCTTCCTAATGCCCTGGCCCTTTAATACAGTTCCTGTGGGTCACGACCCACAGGTTGAGAACCGCTGCTCTAAAAAATACACAAGTGAGTTCCCTATAACCTTAATGATACAGATACTACAGGAAAAAGTATGTTTTTATAAAAGTGTGATTTTAATACATATCTCATGTTAAAAACAACCTTTCTGGGAATGCACAGATCAAAGAGGCAGAAGGAATAACTCTCAAGGTTGGAAAGGATAAACCAATATATTAGAGACTGGCCCAATTTCTCTTGGCTTTCTCTTTTAATCCACAAGATAAAAGAAGACAAAATAAGCACATGAATGTACAGAGGAACTTCAGATTCTCATGAATAATAAGACACTATCCTGGACAAGAGTTCATATAATTATAGATAGCAGTAAAGCAATTAATCCTAGTTGAAGTGCAAAGTTTATCCTAAACTTAAAATGGAAAGAGAAGCTAAAGTTATATTTAGGCTTTTTTGATGTATGAAACAAATGAAAGTGCACATATAAAAATTTTAAGTTGTTTTTTTCCTTGAAGCAGAATTTATTGAAACTTGAATTGGTTAGTGCTAAATAATAATTTAGGTTTTGGAGGAAAAGTGTTTCTAATGGAAATTTGACTCAAAATTTTGGAACAAAATATATCTGGTCAGAACATCAGGTCCATTGTTTACTAGCTATAAAACTTTGGTTGAGTTAACTAACTTACATAAGCTTGAGTTTCCTCAGCTTTAAAATAGGGACAAACACTAAGAATAACACTAAATATTTTATTATACCAGAAAGGAAACAAAGAACCAAATATCCCTGAGTGTTTATAATAAAGACTCAGGAGCTAAATTGAATAGGCTCCCAACTGTCAAAAATAGAATATGTTGGACAGCAATAAAAATATCTATTCAAACACACATAATATGTTTAACTCTATGAATCTACAATGATAGTTTTAAAAATCCATTAGAGGATGCAAAACAACAATGTATTATTTTGAAAGCACTAAATTAAAAAATCAAGCATTTATTTTGCTTTTTCTACATGAACTGTACCACAGTTCCAAAAGTAGCTAAACAGTTGTATATATTTCTACATGACCAAAAATTATAGAATATCACCACTTCACAACCACTAGGAAATAATTAGATCAGAGCTATTATTGAATAGCACACAAGAACACACAACAATAAATAATGAATACCACTCAACAAGACACCATTACATGTAGACATAAACACAGCTGTAAGACTATCCAAGGTATGAAACGTTACCAAGGTTATTTCTACAGTGCTGCCAATGTGAGCAAACGGCAACAAGTTTGAAAACTTAATTGTCAGACCTTATATCATGATAACTCAGATGGCCATTCAGAAAAGAGTTCCAATATTGCACTGAAAGATAGACTAGGCCCTGGCATCAGTACATAGCTTCCCAAGGAGAGTTCTTCAAAGGTGACAATAATGATGTTCAATGAGGAGGTATGTAGCACTTTTTCTAAGATGAATAATGAACTTAATTGTTAGACCTCTTATGTTTTATACTATTCATGATCAGTTTTTATTCATTTAAAATTGGAGTTCTGCCCCTCTACCTTCCTCGTAGACCTTGCTCATACTGACCAAGATGTTTTTCAGCAAGAAGGCACTCCTAAGAGAGCTCACTACATCCTCTGCGACCCTCAGAGGAGTGGCAGTGAGTCCAAGAAAATGCCTTGGTTCCTGCAGAAGTTTATTTGTAAGGTTTCCACCTTGAACTAAATCTGAGTGTTAGTTCATTTTGCATTACTATAAAGGAAAATATCTGAGGCTGAATAAACATGGTATTTGGAGAGGCCAAACAGCCAAACCATATCAATCTACTAAAGGGCAGCCATGGGGAAAAAATGATGCTAATTAAAAAGAAAATTTTAAATAAGTATTTTTAACAAAAAGGTGAGAGAGTGATGTCATCAAGATGATAGAATAAGAGTGCTCAGGAATCACTCTCCATCCCCCCACAATAGAAATCCAACTAGCAACTATCCACAGGCAAGAATATCACCCAGAATACCCTTGAACTTGAGAATCAGGCTAAGACACCCCTTTGGATTGCAAAACACAGAAAACCACAATTAAACAGTAACAAGAACTTGGACTGCACAACCCTCTCCCAAGCTGCCATAGCACCACACACAGAGAATTCCCTGAACCCACATTTTCTACACTGGGAGCCTATAGTTAGTTGAGAGCAAACATCCAGCTTCCCCACCATTATGGGACCCATGCAGGGCAGGACTCTTGTCTTGTCCCACAGGAACCACTGGGCATACTGGGAGGATTAGACCACCTGGGTTCAGTTAGAAATAAGAGTGGGGCGTGGCGCTTGTGGCTCAGTGAGTAGGGTGCTGGCCCCATATACTGAGGGTGACGGGTTCAAACCTGGCCGAACTGCAACAAAAAAATAGCCAGGCGTTGTGGTGGGCACTGGTAGTCCCAGTTACATGGGAAGCTGAGACAAGGAATCACCTAAGCCCAGGAGTTGGAGGTTGCTGTGAGCTATGGATCCATGGCACTCTACCAAGGGTGACAAAGTGAGACTCTGTCTCTAAAAAAAAAAAAAAAAGAAATAAGAGTGGGGCTCACGATGATCAGCACACACATCATGATGATTCCTCTATATTCCAGCCAACATAGGCACCACACCATGGAAACTAGCCCAAAGCATCATGCTCTCCCTCTCACAGCCTATGGGTCTTACAGGCTCAAATCCCTAGCTGGCTTCCCTGGGCACTCTCCCACACAGACTACGTGCTTTCATTATTTTTTTCCCAGATCAAGAGGCAACTGTATGTCAACAATTACCAATGGAGGGAGCTTCTGGAACTGCCCAACACTAGTAATAAAGAGTTAATCTTACTAAGTTTGAGTGCTTACATTTAGTCTTCCCCAAATTATAAAGCAATTGCAGGTCGGTGATTCGCCATGAAGGTAGGATCTGGCTCTACCAAAACCTAGCAATGGAGTGGCAATCCAACTAAGTTCAGGTGCTCACATTAAGACTGCTCCAGACTTAGATTAAACTGTAAGTCAGTGATTACCTGTGGATAAAGCACCATGTCTGCTCATGCCCAGTGGTGAAGAAGTATACATCTAAGTATTGGTACCTTTACTACATTGTTCCCAAGCCAAGAGACAAATGCAGGTCAGTAATTACCTACAGAAGGGGCATCTGGGCCTGCCCAACCTCAACTGTACAACACTGACTTTACCAAACCTCAGTGCTCTACTTAAGCATACCCTAGTCCATGAAGCAAGCCCAAACTGATATATATCTGTGGAGAATAGCCTCTGGCACTTCCCATTCTGTGTGGCTAAAGCAGCAACTCAAGAGACATCACACAGCCTAGAAGAAACAGAGCTATACCCAAGTATGGATTCCAAACAATAGTACTGTCCAGCCAGAGAAGATAACTTTCAACTGATTGGAGATTATTGAAAAATCCCAGCAAGCAGCCTTACCTGATGGCAGAGTGCAACCAGTGTGCTCACATCACAAAGCATAGTCAGCAAGACCATTCAATCTCAGAGCACAAGAAGAAACCCAGTTCAACTAGAGAACCCTATACCAAGGTCTGGCTATCTGGTGCTGCTACTAGCCAGTGAACTCATAATCCCTGTTTCTCTTCGAGATGAATAAAAAAACTAAGTGCTAAAAAAAAAAAAAAAAGGTGAAACAATAGCATTGGGGTCTTTCTCTAAGACTTAAGTAACCAAAATTACGGTATAACCTTGCTCCTTCCATTAAATATTTAGTCATTATAAAAGTATCCACAACCATTTAATTTTGCCAACTTAAGCAGAAAATTCAAAAGTAGCATCTGACTACTATGCCTAACAATGTCATCAACAACTCCCAATAATATATTTCTGAAAGCACATAGAAAAATAAGGAAAAATAAAAATGTCAAGAAGTACAATTCATAGAAAATAGATAATCAGAATCAACAATTTCCACATGCCACAAGGCACAGACACAGAGAAAATCTAAAATAAATAGAAGGATGACTTTGATACTCCCCTATCATGTCCCCTGTTAAAATTATAAACCAAAAAACTATAGGTAACAATCGTTATACTGGGTATGGGCTTCTTTTGAATCACCCAGAACACTATTCCACCCACTTTTCTCCATTCAATCACATATCTATTTCCCTGGCCCTTAAGAAACTGAATAAAAAAGAATTCTCAAAATATTTAAGTATTAGGGTTAGGGAATATCATACCCTGAGATATAAATTTCCCTCAAGTAAAAATATATAAAAGTTCTGTTAAAAATAAGAGCTCTGTCAATTAAGTTGATGAACTTTCCACCATGGACTTTCATTGGCAGCACTGTACAAACTACTTGGTAAGGTTTCATAACCTTAGTATATCAGTGTCTCAGAGCTGTGTTCATGTGAACATGGGGCAACGTCTTGCTGAGTGGCATACATTATTGTTGTTGTGTGTTTTGGGGTGCCATCACAAGAATGTCAGAACTTGAATTAGAGCAATAAAAAAACATTAAATTTTTTGTTGTACTTGGTAAGCATGTGAGTGAAATCAGGGACATGTTAGTCCCAGTTTACAAGGATAATGCCAGTAAGAAAATGGCAGTACACAAATGGATTAAATGTTTTTCTGAAAGCATAGAAAGCATCACTGATAAAGAGAGGTCAGGACGGCCAGTAATGATCAAAAGTGACAAAAACATTGAAAATAATTCATCAAATTGTGCATCAAAATCATCACCTGACTGTGAGAAGCATAGCAGACCAAGTAAACATCATGGCTCTTATATCACAGCAGTGCACCAAATCACATGGATGGTGAGAGAGTTTTTAGTCAATAAACAAATAACTTTATTGGAACATCCTTCCTACTCACCTGATCTGGCCCAGAAGACATTTTCTTTACATAAAGATAAAGGAAATATGGAAAGGAAGATATTTTGATGACATTCAAGACATCAAGGATAATACAATGACAGCTCTGATGGCCATTCCAGAAAAAAAGTTCCAAAGGGTGGACTAGGCGCTGGGGTGGGTGTATAGCTTCCCATGGGGAGTACTTTGAAGGTGACTGTAGGGAGGATGTAGCATTTTTTCCAGGATGAATTCACAAACTTAATTGTCAGATTTTATATGGGTTAGCAATTGCTATTTTACAAGTATTCCTTTCATTCAGACAGGCAATAAAATGATATTAAATTTTCTTCAAGCATGAGAAAAGTAAAAAGATGGCATATTACTTTTTTTTTTTGTAGTTTTTAGCTGGGGCTGGGTTTGAACCCACCACCTCCAGCATATAGGGCCGGCACCCTACTCCTTTAAGCCACAGGTGCCACCCATGGCATATTACTTTTAAATTTGATAGAGTTTTTTAAGCTTTACAATAAAAAATAATTATTTCTCTGAAAAAAAAAATTGTTTATCTCTGTTCATCTATAGTATTTGCCTAATTAGATCCTTAGGGTGTACCTAATTAAATCCTTAGACTTTTAACTATCTGAACCAAAAACTAAAAGGAGAAACATATCACATGAAAAAAAATAAATACTGCTATTCATTGAGAGGCATGTCTAGTAACCCATGAAATATTATCTCACATCCCTGTTATTTGTGGCATTCCCCACTGCTGATTCAGACATAAACAGAAGCTGTCCAGAGAAATTACAAAAACTAAACTCCATAAATATTAGGATCACTCTGTCAGAATGAAGATCCATAATCCATGTAGTCCGTATAAGTGTACCTACTCACAAATTCTACTCTGGCAATTTTCTAGGAAATCAGACACAACATCATAAAAAGCCAGAGGGTGACTGTGCCTTTTGTAGGAAAAGACTGTCCAAAATCAGCTGCTTGCCCCTCAAACCATAAAATTGTTGCAAACTAATATTCTATGCTTTATTACTGTATCCTTTCTTGTAAACCTCACTGAAGTAAAGTCTGACTCCATCATCTGATGTTTCATTACTTAAAGTTTCTAAACTTCACTTCTGCCTGTCCCCCTAATGCCAACATTTGAGCAAGCTGTTAGGTGCTCCTCACTTTGGCACCAGATGTAAATTCAAACCATGCAAGCCCTCGCCAGCATGTGGAAACTCTAACCTTGGCCCTAGCTGCTAGTCACAATAAAAAATTCAAACCTGCCTCATTTTTTGGTGCTTTTAGGACATCTCCAGACCTCCTTGAAAGCCTTCCCTGTTCTGCACAGAAATCTTCATTATGTAATAATAAACCTTTTCATATTCCCTTGGAAGGGGGTGTGCATGTACATGTGCTCATGCACACATGCATGTATGTATGTGTCGTGCTTAGTCTTAACATCCAGAACAAATTTTAGACAGAGATCCATTCTCTCTTCTTTTGGAGATAAAAATATTGAGCCATTAGTTTAATTTCCGCACACAGGTAGCTAGTCTGTGCTAGCTAGAGGTTGAATCAAAAGCCACACACTAGTATATAATTTCTTGGTAGCTACTGGCTGACTAAGATGCCTTAATAAAACCCTGTAACACTTAGAAAGTCTGAGGATACAAAAATATATCTTCAAAATCCCTGGAAGAGACAAAAGCAAAGAAAATGCAGTCTATATAGCAAAAGGTAAAAAGCAAATGAAATAGAAAGATTAAAACAACAAACAAAATAAAATGCAATGTGTAAGATCAAATGTATCATATTTGGACAATAAACACAAATGGTTTGAATTCCCCTAGTAAAAACAGAGATTTTTGGTTAGGAAAGAAAACAAAATCTTAATAAACCTATTAAATCATACAACACACACAAAGTATATATAAGGATCAAACAGACAAATTGAAACAAAAGAATTATGAGTAACATTTATTTCAGACAAAATAAATTTCAACACAAAAATAATTAAATGAGGATCATTTTATATTAATAAAAATTACTCTTTCAAATAAAGATAAAATAATCAAGAATCTTTTCCATAGGGAAAAACAGCTTCGAAATAAAAAATATAAAAAAATGTTCAGATTATAAAAGAAAATTCAAATATATAGACATTATTATGGGAAATATCCACAATTTCTCAATCTTTTATACAGACAAAATTTGTAAATTTTATGATATAAAAAGATTAAATTAATATACCTCATCAAGTATCCAACAGATATTAGCTAAATAAAGCCTATGCTAAGTCACAAAGAGTAAGTCAATAAAATCCCTAAAGTAGGAATTATATAGTTATCATTTTCTGACTATAACATAGTAAAACTAGAAATAAAAGTTTATTTTTCAATAGCAAAAAATAAAACAGCCTCTTTGAAAATGAAAGTCTTTTAAAGTCTTACTGAGTTTTTTAAAAAAAAAATCAATCTAAAGTAGAGCATTAAAAAAACATTGAAAATAAGATCACAATCTATCAAATTTTGTACAATATACCCAAAACTATTTTAAGAGATTAAATCACAGAATTGCATTTTTATTCATATAATGAAGAAGAATTCAATGTAAGAAGTTTAAAACAAGAGGAAGAAAATAACAAGAAGAAATCTCAAAAAAAAAAAAAAAAAAAAAAAAAAAAAAACCAGGTTCAGTGCCGTAGCACAGTGGTTATGGCACCAGCCACATACACAGAGGCTGGTGGATTGGAACCCATTCTGGGCCAGCTAAAACAACAACAACTGCAACAAAAAATAACCAGGTGCTGTGGTAGGCACCTGCAGTTCCAGCTATTTAGGAGGTTGAAGCAAGAGAGAGAATTGCTTAAGTCCAAGAGTTTGAGGTTGCTGTGAGCTGTGACACTAAACACTCTACAAGGGTGACATAGTGAGACTCTGTCTCAAAAAAAAAGATTGTAAATAAATTCACCAAATGGTTCTTTGAGAAAAAATAATAATATAGACAAGTCTATACCAAAACAATAATGAAAAAACAACAACAAGTGACAAAAAGAAGTAAACGGAAAAAACAAACACAATTGGGAATGAGAAAGGTGATATAATAACAGATGAGGAAAAACTTTAAATGTCTAACTCTAATTTGACCCTATAATTCCTTTACTTGGTATATACCCAGATGACCAAAATCACATTACAACAAGGATATCTGTACCAGATTGTTTATTGCAGCCCAATTCATAATTGCTAAGTCATGGAAGAAGCCCAAGAGCCCACTGATCCACGAATGGATTAATAAACTGTGGTACATGTATACCATGGAATATTATGCAGCCTTAAAGAAAGATGGTGACTTTTCCTCTTTCATATTTACATGGATGGAGCTGGAACATGTTCTCCTTAGCAAAGTATCCCTAGAATGGAAGAAAAAGTATCCAATGTATACACCCCTAATATGAAGCAAATGTATATCTTTCAAGTGAAGGCTACAACTCAATTATTGCACAAGAAGACAGGGAAAGGGGAGAGGGAGGGAAGGGGAGAGAGAGGGTGGGGGGAGAGAGGATAAAGGGTGAGATCACACTTGTGGTGCATATTTGAAGGGTCAGGAGAAAACTTCTAAATACGGATCAAAAATGTTTTCACATAGTAAATGAGAAAATCTCATGAATGTTATGTCAATCA
>CAUYRH010041761.1:0-57839 GCA_963574655.1 Perodicticus potto | reverse complement strand
GGGAGAATACTATCAGGAGGACTCCCCAGGCAATTGAAGCAACACGAAAAATACATTACTGGGATCTGATTAAACTAAAAGGTTTCTGCACAGCCAAGAACACAGTAAGTAAAGCAAGCAGATAGCCCTCAGAATGGGAGAAGATAATTGCAGGTTATGCTAACCCTCAGGCAGAAGCTGACGAGGCTACCAGGCTAGGAGCCAGAGGCAAGGACTTGCAGAGTGGATTCAGGTTTTAAAGTCTAACTATGGGTGGCTGATGACCACAGACAAGAACCAGCTTCAACCAATTTGTTGCTAACTGGGCCACTTTGCATATACTTTGGCTAATTACAACATTATTTGCATTGTGGTTTTATAATTTCTCTGCCCTCAAAATCACCATGACCATTCTGAAACAACTACATAAAGAATGAAAATGGGAGGGAACCCAATTCCAGAAATTACTACCCAAGTTCTTACTAAAGACCCACCCTGTAGCTTTGAATATTCCTCCCCTCAAGTAGTAAGACTGCATAGGGCAAAACCCCTTCCTTTAGGGGCAAGGGCTGTTTTTCAAGCCTGTCCGCTCTCTTGAGTGAGTAAACTTACACTTTCGATCTTTCAACGAAAGCTGCTTTCTTTGTCTTATGTAGTGTGTCCTGAAATTCTTTTCTCTGATCACCAAGAACCTGAAAGAACCTCCACTCAGAGGATGGCACACACACAAACTACAGGTGTAGTGTTTGTGAGAGGGTGACAGCACCAGAATGGCCCACGGGGCAAACCTGGGAGAACTGGGCATAAGGAAACAGGAATTTGGAGCGCCAGTGCAGGCAGGAGGGCTGAAGCGTGCACTGTCCATGCTGCAAGACCTGCAAAAGAGGACAGCGTGGCTGGGCTGGGACTGAGAAGCCATCCAGGGACTGCATGTTCTAGCATCACCGAACATTCTCATGCCTGCCTTGTTCACCAACATTGCAGCTACCAGAAATAGCAGGAGGACCTCTTCCTGCTTCAGTGTCCCTCCAGGATCCTCTGCGGAGAGAGTTTAACATCATCCTCACTGTGATACTCAAAGAACTCCTGTCCACTCCTGCAGAGCAAGTATCGAAGGGCACTTTTGGAGCTGGGAGACTATGAAGTGACAGCCGACACAGTGTGGCTGAGGAACGGGGTTTTCTAAGCAACCAAGTATCTGACCTGCCCAATATTCTGTTGGAGATTCTGGAATAAAAGTGCAAAGTGGATTCCTTTTTTAAATAAGTGAGTAATGTGATTTCCGCATTAAGTTGAACTTTGCTCACAGTTAAAAAGATTTCGAGCGATTTCAAGTACAATTATCTAGACCTCATGTCAAAATAAGCTCACTTGTTAAAGAGTATTATACTGTATTAAAAATAAAAACATATCAGATAACTAAAAAAAGGAGTAAATATCATGTATGTGGTAGAATTATGCATTTCTAGGATGTCAGTGAATCTCGGAGCGAATTGTTTGCAAGTTTCTAGAATAAATATTATTCTACTGGGGGAAATGTTTTCATAAAATAAATCAGAAAAAAGTTTCTGTCAACATTGCACAAAAATCTCATGAAAATTGAAAGAAAAAATATCAAAACTATGATGTAAATGAGCAAAGGACATGGATAGGTGATTCACAAAGAGGACACAAAAGTAATAAATAGACATTGGAAAATGTTCAACTTTATTTCCTCTTATTGAGATGCAAATTAAAACTGTAATGGGGCACAGTTTATGCATTAAATTTGGAAAATAAAATAAAATGCTGATAAAACATGGTGGAACTCATAAATGATTGATGACAGTAAAAATTGCTAAAACTTCTCTTGAATTCAGATGTTCATATCCCTGAAGTATTTCTACTTCTGAGACTATAACCTAAGGAAATAATTACAAAAAAGTAGAAAAAGATTTTATGCATGTGTTTAAAATGCATAAAATTTAAAAGTACCATTTAAAAGTGTAGAAGAATGGGAAAGAACATAAAAAAGTCAACAGCTGTGTAAATCATTCTACTAATTATGTAACTATGATCATAGCTAATGGCAAATGATTTGGCCATGGCCAAAAATCATTCGAAATTAATGCAGCACAATGGGCTATTTCTCAAGATATAATGCCTGATTAAAGCAGAATAACAAAGTTATATTGATATCACTGTTACTATCCCTATTGGGGGAGGGATATATGTGAAGAATAACTAGAGAGTAAAAAAACTATACATTTTATTTACTAGATTGATTTTTAAATTTCTGTTACTGCTAATATAAAGTTGCTTGTGCAACTTTTTTTTAATGTAGCAACTAAAATGAAAATAATCTGGGTTCTCCTCCTTTCTACATGATATACTTCTTTAAGTCAGCCTTATTTCTCATTAATTTTTGCCAATTTTTGTGGAGACCTGTTATCCAGAGGCTTCACATCAAACTGGAGTGAGATCTGCTAAGCCAGGTCTCCTCTTCAGGTACCTGAGTGACTGATTTTTGGGAGCCTGATGCAGAATGTTTCATTTGTCCCTGTTCCTGTCTTTTCTCGGTCTGTATACTCAGCCTATCATTGAAGCCTCTCAAGATTTTTCTGGACCCTGGTTTACATCTGCTGGTTGCCATATTCCCTGAGTGCACTGTTAGCCAAACAGTCTATTAATACTAAAACATACAGGAAACTCCTCTACACGTTGACTTGAGGCTCTGATGACAGTGTTGAGCTTAGCAGAACTGAGCCCCAGAGCACCTCACATCTATTAGCCAGCACTTTGATGACATTCACATTATAATTCACTACAACACTCTTGATGACATTCGCATTATAATTCACTAAAATACACTTGATGACATTCACATTATAATTCACTAAAACACTCTTGCATCCCCGCAGACTTATACCAGCTTTATCAGTTAAGAAAGGTGATTATCCTCCTGTGGGTGGAAAAATGCAGACCTTAGGCTTACATGCAAGTTCAGGTGGTTTTCCTAAGTCAGTCAGTGTCCAGTGTCTGTCATCTGGGCCCTTGTACCTCAGTCCTCCCCATTCCCTGCCGTGGCGTCCATACCAGGCCACCCTCCCTGGTCTGCAGGATCATTAAACACTCTCCTCCGTCTTTCCTTCCACGACTTTTTGATTATTTATCTACACTCTATCTCCTGCGGTTATTTGCATGTTAAGAGATCAAAGTTTGAAAATAGAGAGATGACATTCCAACAATGGGATCTCAGGCGCTGATGGTCGGATAGTGGAATTTGGATGTAGTGGGCAGGCTTTGGGGTCTTACAGGCATCCCTACCTATCCACTGCCTGAAAGGCTGACCTGAAAGTGTCCCCAGGGCACAAGGCAGATTAGCTCCCACACCTCCCACAGTCCTATCTCTTAATGGTATTTGGAAAGAACTTTTAACTCTTCAACTATCATTCATTAATTTAGTTTTATTTTCCTTCTATTCTTCCAACTGCCAGGTAGATAAGGGAAATAGATGCCATCATCTTTGCTGCCTGAGAAGGAAGCAGGCAAGGTGGGCCTTAAAGACTAGAAACCACCACTTCCAGTGGGTTGGACCTTTCCTCCCCCGCCCCTATCATCTTTGCACTGGCCGAGAGGATTCCTACAGGGGAAATTGGTACATCATTGCTTCCCATGTATGTGAACTTTGCCTGCCTCGTCATAAATATTTTATTTCCCAAAAGCCATTCGTACAAATTGCCTTATCATTTGCCAAAGATTCTAGACCATCTGCCAGAGCAAGCCCACACACCCTCCCTTACTGATAACTGGGCTTATCTGTTTGCGTTTCTGCTTATCATCTGTTAGTCCGGTTAATCCCCTTATCAGATTGTGTGGTCTTTAATACCCTGGGCACCATATGGCCCTTAGCACAAACGGCTGACCTGTTGCCCACCTATGAGCAAAATACATGTGCCTTTCAATACTAATTGATAAATATCAGACCCCCAGTATATCTAAAACTTGTTTGAACTGAGAAGATTTTACATAATTTATAACAAAATTCAATTACCCCTGCCCCCTTTTTTTAAAGCTATGTGTGTACAATGTGAGGTTGTTCAGCATGCCACCTGGGTGAAGGACTCAACTACACCTTGAATTTTACCATAGAATTGAAAAGAGCATGATCTAAACATTTGTACCCTCAAATTAATCTGAACTTTAAAAAATTTTAAAAATTAAACTGTGTATAATATGCATACAGAATAAATAACAAATTGCATATTTACACAGCAAAACTGAATGAACTAAAGCTACAAGCACCACCACTGAGTCTTACTAACCTGATATTGACTGACAAAGCAAATCCCAAAGACTATATAGGTCATCACACTGTTTCTATACTTTAAAGATAATTAAAACTATTAATATCACTGGGGAGTCCCCTAAGCCATATATGTGCCTACTTGTGCTCAGACTCAATCCCGCTGGGCATGGAACCTAATTCACAGATGGGTAGAGTCTATGTCAACAGGTTTTCTGGTTTCGGCCTTCCTCAGCTCCTGATGGGTGGGTGCCACTCTTCCCCACTGACCCCTTCCCATTTCCGAAGTGTGCCCTGACTGGGGCTCAAAAGGCTTAAGATCCACCTGGTCCCCACCCCCTTCTTCCCAATCTCACCTGCCTGGTCAGAAAGAAGTGGTGCCCTCTCCATAGCTGTGGGTTTTCTATTCTGGCAGAAGACTTTGGGTTTCTGTGAATTGCTCTCCTGGGTCTCTTGGTGTTATGGGCCTGTTTAGGCATTCCACTAATTCATCTGGGATTGCCTGGCACTGGCTGTATCCCACATCTTGACAAAACATAGCTGTCCCTTCCATATTGTGCTATTCCTCAGTTGAAGCTTGAGCAACAGGATAGGTGCCTAGCAACCACCTCACTGAATAGGCCTTGGGCCAAATCTGGACCCTCCATCCTGGCAGCCTCGGCTTTCACAGTTCATTGATTTTTTATGCAGGCAAGTTCTCAAATAAATCCCCTTCTACTCATTTCCAGTCTCCGTTTTGCATTTCTACCTTTCAGGTACCCAGAGTTCTTTAGTGATAGCTACTGGCGCACACCTCATTTCCTAAGAGTCAAGTCTGTGCCCAATTCCATGCTAAATGATCTGCCTCCTTTCATCAGACTCAGGGACTTCTCCATTTCGTGATTAACTTTGTAGGGTTTTGTTTTCCTCCTCAAATCTTAGAAATGGTGTGCATTTCAAAAACAAAGTCCAAAGGGATTTTTCATTTTTCAGGATGATACCTTAAAGTTTTCTCATGATAACTACTACTTCCTCCAAAATCAGGATTAAAGATTCTTTTGAAACTCTGAAATGTTTCTAGACAACAGCACTTAATCAATCAGACTTCCAGTCTTCCCTCAAGACAAGCCAGCAGGAAACAGCTTTAACTTGTAGCATTAATTACTGGGATTAGAGGAAAGAAAGCATTTCATGACAATAAGAACTGTAGAATAAATTACACCTGGTAAGTGTTGGGGATTCCCTGGAATAAGAATAATATTAAAGTCCTTGATGAAGCACAGTCTCATAAGTTATGTTTTCTCTTGTATTAAACTAATTTCAGATTCCTTCCTGAAGTCCAGATAATAAAAGGAGAATTCTCCTCTCCATCAATTTCTGGGGCTTCACCTTCATTTTGTTGAATTACCCCTTGCATTTATTTGCTCTCTCATTCCCAGAGTCTCTTGAATCTGAACAATGAAGCCTCATTTTTCTTTGAGGAAAAATTTTTCTTGATTTGCATCTTTAAGATGACTCTGTGTGTGTGTGTGTGTGTGTGTGTACCATTCTAATTTTTTATCTCTCCGTTGAAGAGTATACACTTCACCTCTCCCATCAAGTGTTGCATGAACTCAAAGACTTAAGCCTTCTGAAGATAATCTGCTTCATAATCGGTTGATTCAATAAGTATGTTGGAGAAAAGCCATGAGCTCCAAATCCTCAGAGAAGCTTTGGTTGGGAAGCTGACTGCTGTGGGATCTGCTTTTGTGGAATGTCTTCCCCTGAGGATGTCAGTCATGAGAACCTGGGATTCAAGAGACTATCCAGGCTATACCCAGGCAAGAAGGCTCAGATTTCACCCCTGGGACCTGCTCCTGGCGTAGCTGCTGGTGAGGGGAGGTGGGATTCAGTCTCCATTTTTCATGGAGATGTGTATTCTATAATATGTATTCTATATAATAAATACAGAATTATTTTATCCAGAAAGAGCTTAAATTATTTTGGCTTCAATGGAGGGCATTGAATATTAGGTAAATTGGGAGTTTTGATTTTTAGTTCAGGGAATCTGGTGTTGCCTAGTGTGATAGAGGAAACAAAAGCTCTGCAAGGAGAAGGCACATTATCCCAAAGGTAAATGTGTTTCTAAAATGTTTCATAAAGTTGTTAACAGGTTGAAGAAAGCTACACACATAGCTCCCCACCTTTAAACTTCAAAGTCCTAGGTCTCTGCTGGGTCCTATTCACCCATGTGGGTCACCCTACTGGTGAAACATCTCAGGGAGGACTCCAAGGTGGCGGCCCACGGTTAGGAGAGAATCCGGAGGAGACAGAGGGGCTTGGCTGCTTTCCTGCTCCTGACTCACCCCTTCTTCCTTTGGAGCGGAGAGGGACGTGAACGAGAGGCTTCTGCTTCTTTCAGACCGTCTTTGAGGCTCCAGAGCCTCACCTGACTTTCCCGGAGAGAGAGAGAGGGAGGCAACAGGCTCCTTCCGCGTCCCCAGAGAAGAGTAGTCTTGAGGCCGAGAGGGTGGGGGAGGGGGCAAGCCCCAGCGGCTGCCCAGAAGCCGGAGGGAGCCAGGACGAGGCGCTCTGCCGGACCGAGGCGCACCCCGGGGAAACTACTTAGACGGGGTAAGGCTTTTAGGATTTTGACCTAGGAGTGCTTGGGACGCTGGGCGGTGTGCTGGGAAAGCAAACTGCAGACCCGGTGGATTAAAGAACTTCACCGAAGCTAGTAGGGTGGTGGCCAGAACCGGCTCGGCGCTGTCCGCAGTCCCGGTGCTGAAACGGGACGTGTCTTGGTTGGAGAGAAAACCGCAGAAGGAACGCTGATTGCATCCCCGAACCCTCTAGGCTGGTTCAAGGAACAAGAAGCCGTCCTCCATGCTCCCCAAGACTACTCTCATCCCGCAGCCGAGCTGGGCAGAGCCCGCTGAGCCGTCGGGGCGGGAGACCGGAGCAGCGGGGCTGCGAGAGGCAGGCAGCGATCCCCTCCCGGTGAGGCGTTGCGCACCGCGCCTTCTCGGCAGCCAGTCTGGGAAGGGAGTCCCTGGCCGAGTCGCTGTCCTTGGTCCGGGTCGGAGGCAGGTGCACAGTCTCTCCAAGTCCGCGCCGCGCGCGAGAACGCGTGAGGAGGGGATAAGTTGTGTCCCTCGGTGGAAAGGAGCGCAGACCCAGGGGAAGCAACAGGCTGGGGCACGAGGCTGCTGCTTCCATCCCACCCTACTCAATCATGGGGATCCTAAGACACAGGTGGGTGGGCTGAGGAGGTTCAAGGAGTTAAAATTCTTTTGGGGAGCTAGCAGTTACTTTTGGTTGTTAAAGATAAAACCATATCCCCAGGCTTGTCTCCTCGGGACATCGGGGCTTAGTGCTACGGTGGCGAGGAGAAAGAGCAGAGGCCCTCTGATCCCCTGAAATCTCCATAAAGGGGCAGGCTCGGGGTCTCCGCCTTTCCCCCCCCGCAGCTCCTCCTCGCGCCACCCCGACGCCCAGGGCTGTGCCCCTGCGCTCCGACCCCCAGGGCTGAGGCTGGGGCTCTGAGGGGGCTATTGAGGGGTGAGGGGGTTGTTTCGTTTTCTTCCCTCGTAATCTCACTACTTTATGGTGTTGTTGAGACTTTAAACTTCGTCGCTCTGCGGCAGGCATCTCTGGCTAGACGTGGTGTATGGCGAAGGATGAAGGGAACCGCTTTTCTCGTGTCCGCAGCGCGCTCGCTCAGCACTGTCCCCGCAGTCCGCGGGCTCAGCCTCCCGCCGGGAAGCCACGGCCACACCGCGGACCCTCCCCAGCCAGATCCTCCAGACGGGCGAGGCTGGGGTCAGTGTCATGGTCCCTATGGGTTCGTGCTCCAACCCGGAATGTACAGCTCGGTACACCCCCAACCTTCTCTATCTCCCCCTCCACACGCTTTTAGTCATGAAAATGAGCAGCAATATCGTCGCCTGAGTAGGGCAGCCACAATGTACCCCGTGGTTTTGCATAGCCCCAAGTGAGAACTCTTGGGGGACTGGGAGCAGGGAACGATGGATCAGGGACGGGAGAGGAGAGATGATCCTTCTGGGGAGCTACAGCCAAACCCGGTCCGCTACCCCAGAGTCTCAGGTGTAGAAAAGTTTACCAGGGTGAGGGACCCAGTTGGGATTGCACCGAGCGGGTGGGAGCTCCTTGGGCGGGAGCAGGACTTGAACTCTCCTCTGGTCCATGAGAAGAGATGCCCAGACACACCCTTCCTCTTCAGCCTCTGTTCAGCCACAGAGTTGTTCCTCCCTGGCTTGGGATCCCGAGAGGGAGGTGAATGGCGGCTTTTACTGGAGGGTGTACAATCTCAGTCACTTTAGCTGGGACTTCGGCTGTGACTGCCGTGCCCCTTGCCTTTGATGCGCCTTTTTTTTTTTTTTTTTAATGCCTTTTCTGTCCTCGTTTACTGTCTGGCAATGATCACTGCATCTGGTTAATAGTGAGGTTGCCATAGTGACCAGTCTTTCCAGTCGCCATGGTACCCGGGAGGTAAACAATCAGAAGCTAGAGAGGCGGATCTCTGGCTCTCCCAGATTGCCTGCCAAGTGCAGGAGAGAAGGGGAGTGAGTGGCTAGGACCAGATTCCAGAGCCTTCCTGCACACCCACACCCCTCTCCCTCCCCCTGTCCTACTCACCTGAAACTCCCACCACCAACCCCTCTGGTCTCAAAGTTGAGATGGGTCAAGCTTTTTTTCCTAACCCCCTTCCACACACTGAGGCTAGGGGATAAATAGTTTTCCCTCTGACTTTTTTCATTTCAGTTGCACGCTGACTGCTCCTGTTTAATAAGATAATTAAATAGACACAGTCCTTGCCCTCAGGGACCTCACAGTGTAATATGGGAGACAACCCCCTGTACAACCCATCAGCCAGCCGGGCCTCTGGGCTGGTAACAGGTGGTAACAGAGGCCTGAGAGTAGAGAGGTGGGAGTGACTGGTTCCTGGTGAGGGAGTGCCTGCCTCCCAGGAGATGTCCTGTGGGAGTTGAAAACTTGGAATCAACTGGCCAGGAAGAGGGAAAAATCTCTCTTAAGCAAAGGGCCTTGCAGAAGCAAAGATGTGTGGCTGAGCTAGCAGAGGCCATGCTATGGCAACGCAGATACCTGGAACTTCTTGATGGCTTAGCCCATCACTTATGCAACATGAGAGGTTATGAGGTGGGGGGAGGGATGTTCCTGCAAAGGGAAATCCACTGGCCACGGCCTGTCACTCAGCCCTCACCCGGCCCAGAAGGGGGACTGGGAAAAACAGGAGGCACAGGGTGAGTTTGGTGAGCACTGTCTCTGCCAACAGGTGGGGCAACAAAATTCATGACACACCTAAGGAAAAGGTGAGGAATTTAGTTTAGATGGAGCATCTAGGTCAGGCCAGTTTGAGCTAGGTTATGAGAAGTCTTAAATGTCAGGCTAAGAAAAGGGGACAGTGTGCTGGAGAAAATAGGCAACCTCTGAAAGTTTCTTTGAAGAGTCACTGATTAGAATTACCTTTCAAAGACCCTGAGGTCACCATGGAAAGGTTCATTACACATTCATTGAGCACCTCTGAAGTGCCAGGCACCGGATGGATTGCCGAAGTGAGAGACTGAGGATGAGAGATGAGCAAAGAATCGTTTCAACAATCCAGGGGAGGGACACGGGGCCTGGACAAAGGCAGAAGCAGCACTTGAAGGCCAGGAGCTGTTTCTGCCTGGCTCAACACTGTCCACCCACTGCCCAGCAGAAACCCTCACACATGGTTAGTGCTGAGTCCATTTCTAAATTAGCAAACGAATGAGTGTAAGGGAACAGACAGTTGGTGATACGAGTGGCAGGGCTTGGCGAGACTGGGTCTGGGGCAGTTACAGGGAGAGGGGTGAAAGCTCACGCAGAATCTTAGCTGAGCGATCAGTTGGCTCTGGGTGTCGTTCATTCATGGCATTGACCAAGACAGCACTACAGAGGAAAAGCATGCCTTGCAGTAGCTGGAGTAGTGCCATTCAGGACAGTTTTGCAAGGAAACTCTTACCCCTCTCACAGCCTACACCCCACACCTCTTCTAATGCCCAGATCACTCCCTTTGTCCTCCTTTGCAGGGTTCACACATTTCACCTTGAATTATAATCATGCAGTGTAGAAATAAACAGGCTTTGGCTCCCTAGCTCTGCCACTGAGTGGCTCTTAACAAGTCATTTAATCATTCTGCATCTCAGCTTCTTGCTATATAAATTGGAAGTAAAGTTATAATATCTGCCTCATCAGGTTGTTGGGGGATTAAATGAAGTAATTGAAGTGAACTCCTTAGCACAGTGCCTGACACATGGCAAGTGCTTTAGATATGACCATCTTATTACTTCCTATACTGGCAATGTATTACTTTCACAATCACTCCACAGAAGTTAATTGAGAAAAAAAATAATAAAACGCCCTTGCTTCCAGCCAGGCTTGGTGAAGCAGGTCCTTGGAGAAGGAAAGGAAATCCTTAGCGTGGCCTTGCTGGCCCAGGTTTTGGGGTACACGTGGGGAGTTAAGGAGGGAGACACTTGGGAAGAGAGAGTCTACAGGACTGTCTACACAGATGTAGATTCCCCACCTCCAGTAAGATCTGGAAAACATCCTCTTGCAGGCTCAACCTGAACAGCTGAATCTCATTAGAAAGCATTCATTTCGAAACTGAGTACACTCAGAGCTGAGGAACCCAGAGTTTCATTTGTTCTGAATCACCCTACAGAAGACCAAGACACTTTCTAGGCATGAGACTGGCCCCTGCCTCCTGGTTAAGTAACGTAATTGATAACCTTGTTCCAGTTCCAGTGCATTCTCTTTCACCCTAAATCTCTTCCTGTTCTTGGGAACAATGTTAATTTTTCTTCTTAGACAGGAACTGAAAATTCGCAGCTGACATTTGGAAGCTTCCCTTGGCTTATGTCATAAAAAGGCAGAGTTCAGAGGAGGGAGAACTTCACCTTTCAGCCATGAAAAGATTCTTTGGGAAACAAGACTCAACTCTGCTAACTATAATTCGTTATCTCAATCTTGGTGCAGGGACATTCCTGAGTTTGGGGCAGCCTATATTCTATTCTGCAGAGAGGGGAGAGTGGGATTCTGAACTTCATCTCCTCCTACCACCTCACAACTGGATTCTCCCTCATTGTCTAAGACCTGCGCTGTCCTTTGGGTCCTTTCTTGGTCAGATAGAGGAAGCCTTGGTACCAACTGGTCCCAGAAGTTGGCCTTGTTTCTTGAGTGGCAAGCAGTTAAACCTTGCAGGCTCTACAATTAGATATGCATGTTAAGGGGCGGCGCCTGTGGCTCAGTGAGTAGGGCACCAGCCCCATATACCGAGGGTGGTGGGTTCGAACCTGGCCCCGGCCAAACTGCAACAAAAAAATAGCCGGGCGTTGTGGCGGGCGCCTGTAGTCCCAGCTACTCGGGAGGCTGAGGCAAGAGAATCACCTAAGCCTAAGAGCTGGAGGTTGCTGTGAGCTGTGACAGCATGGCACTCTACCAAGGGTGACAAAGTAAGACTCTGTCTCTAAAAAAAAATGATTTGCATGTTAAAATCATGGTTACGTGAATGGTGTACCTCAGTTTGCTTATCTGTAAAATCAGGATCATGATAATGCTTACCTCACAGGATTATTGTAAGTAGGTAATGAGTTCATACATGTAAAAAGCTGTAAAGCCGGCAGTGACTGGCATAATATAAGCCCTCAGAAATGTGACCATTATTATTATTAATGTGGTATTTTGACATTTTTCCCCTTTATTACATTTGTATTTTGTGAGAGTTCCTTGTAGCTGATGTCATGAGTTCTGCATTTTTTTTTTTTTTTTGGTCATAGAAATATCTAATTTACTTTTATGTTGAAGTTAAACATGAGGATTTTATATTTACATCAAGGATAACTTATATGACATATTTGATTTGCTACAAGTACCCAATATGGTTAAACTTAGTCTACGATAATATAAATATGAAAATTCTATAAAGGTAGTAAACACAAAAGTCTAAAATAAAAATTTAATATACTGTATATTATTACCATTTCTTAAGAACCCAATATGGAGGGATTTCTTGAGAGTTTTATTGTGAGTTCTGCATTTTAAAAAGTGTTTTGGATTTTTGATTTGCCATTAGTCCTTTTTTTAAGACACAATTCACATTCCTTAAAATGTGCATTTCAGTGATTTTTAGAATGTTGACAGTCGTGCAGTCATCACCACAACATAATTTTAGAACTTTCCAACAGCCCCGAAGAAACCGGTACCCACTAGCAGTCACGCCCTTCTCTTACTCCCTCCACTCCTGCCCCAAGCAACCTCTAAGCTACTTTTTGTCTCTATACATTTGCCTGTTCTGGACATTTCATGTAAATGAAATCACACAATATGTGATCCTTGATGCCTGGCTTCTTCTGTTAAGCGTAACAGTTTCAAGGTTCATCCATGTTTTAACATGTATCAGTATTTTTTCTTCTCTACTGCCAAATAAGCTTCCACTTGAACAATGTCCCATTATGTGTCTCTACCACATTTTGTTTATCCACATATCAGTTGATAAGTATTTAGGTTGTTTCCGCTTTGAGCCATTATATATAATGCTGCTATGAACCTTCATGTACAAGCGGTTGTGTGGACATGTGTTTTTATTTCTCTTAGGTATATGCTTAGCAGTAGAATTGCTGCATGGTGTGGTAGCTCTTATCGCTAACATTTTGAGGAACTGCCAAACTGTTTTCCACTTACATTTCCACCTGCAATGAATGGGGGTTCCAATTTCTCCATGCCCCTAAGTGATGATTAATTTTATGTGTCAACCTGACTAGGATATGAGGTGCCCAGACTAAACATTTTCTGGTGTGTCGATAAGAGTGTTTTTAGATGAAACTAACATTTGAATCAGTAGAATGAATGAAGCAGATTGCCCTCCCCCGTGTCGGTGGGCATCATTCAATCCATTGAGGGCCTAAATAAGGCAAAAAGGTAGAGGAAGCGGGTATTTGCTCTCTGCCAGACTGTTTGAACAGGGACATTCTCAGGCTTCTCCTGCCAGAGGGAGGCAGGATTGGGACTTGCACCACTGGCCCTCTGATTCTCAGAACTACTCCACTGGCTTTTCTGTTCTGCAACTTACAGACAGCAGATGGTGGACTGATCAGCCTCCCTACTGATTAGCCTCCAATTCCCTCTAACAAATCATATATATATATATATGTGACTCTTGAACAACATAGGGGTTAGGGGTATTGGCCCCTTACACAGTCAAAAATCCATGTATGCCTTTTAACTTCCAAAAAACATAGCTACTAATAGCGTTTTTTTGACCTGAAGTCTTACCAATAACATAAAAAGTTGATTAATACATATTGTGTATGTTATATGTATTATATCTTATATTCTTACGATAAAGTGAGTGAGACAAAAATAGTTTTTTAAAAGACTTGCAGATCTCCAAGAAATTTTCCAATATATTTGTTTTTAAAACTCTGAGTATAAATGGTCCTGTGCACTTCAAACCTATGTTGTTCAAGGCTCAACAGTGTATATTCCTATTGAGCCGGTTACTCGGCAGAACCCTGACTAATACAATCATCAATACTTGTTATTATCTGTCTCTTTCATTACAGCCACCCTAGTCAGTGTTGAGAACAGACATACCTCAGTCTCCACGAAGGATGTGTTCCAGGACCCATCACAAATATCAAAACCCACAGATGTTCAAGTCCCTTCTATAAAATGGCATTATTGGCCAGACATGGTGGCTCACACCAATAATCCCAGCACTTTGGGGGGCTGAAGTGGGAGGATCACTTGAGGCCAGAAGAAGTTCGAGACCAGCCTGAGCAACAAAAAAAATAGAAAAGTTAGCCAGGCATAGTGGTATGCACCTGTAGTAGCAGCTACCTGGGAGGCTGGGGCAGGAGAATCGCTTGAGCCCAGGAGTTTCAGCTATGATGATGCCACAGAACTGTAGCCCAGGTAACAGAGCAAGATCCCATCTCCAAAAAAAAAAGAAAAGAAAAGGCACCGTACTTGCAAATAACCTACATACATCTTCCTGTATACTATAAATCATCTCTAGATTACCCTAGATTTACATTGTACCTAATGAAATATAGTCGTAAATGAAATGTTATATAAATAGTTGTACTGTATTGCTCTTTTATTGTATTCTTTTTTATTGCTCTGTTATTTTCTATTGTTTTGAAGTTTTAGAAATATGCAGTTTTTTCAATCCGCAGTTGATTGAATCCACATATGTGGGATCCATAATAAAGGGGAATGACTGGAGTTTGTCATTGTGCTTTTGATTTGCATTTTCTGGGGGCGGCGCCTGTGGCTCAGCGGGTAGGGCGCCGGCCCCATATACCAAGGGTGGCAGGTTGGAACCTGGCCCTGGCCAAACTGCAAAAAAAATAGCTGGGTTGGGCGCCTGTAGTCCCAGCTACTCTGGCGGCTGAAGCAAGAGGATCGCCTAAGTCCAAGAGGGGGAGGTTGCTGTGAGCTGTGATGCCACAGCTCTCTACCAAAGGTGACAAAGTGAAACTCTGTCTCAAAAAAAAAAAAAAATGATTTGCATTTTCCAGCTAAATACGTCACTCACATTATCATGTGCCTATTAGTCATTTGTGTATCTTCTTCAGAGAGATGTCTGTTCAAATCATTTACCTTTTCTTAATTGAGTTATTTGTTTTTATTGTTGCATTATAACACGGAATATTTATATATTCTAGATGTAAATTTCTTGCCAATATATGATTTAAAAATATTTTCTCCCATTCTTTGGGTTGCTTTCCTTTTTTTTTTTTTTTGAGACAAAGTCTGACTATGTCGCCATTGGTAGAGTGCCATGGTGTCACAGCTCACAGCAACCTCAAACTCTTGGGCTTAGGCGATTCTCTTGCCTCAGCCTTCCAAGTAACTGGGACTACAGGTGCCCACCACAACACCTGGCTATTTTTTGGTTACAGTTGCCATTGTTTAGCAGGCCTGGGCAGGGCTCGAACCCTCCAGCTTTGGTGTATGTGGCCGGCGCCCTACTTTTTGAGCTATAGGTGCTGAGCCTGGGTTGCTTTTTTAGTTTCTTAATGGTCTTATGGGATGCACAAAGATACTGTATTCTGTTGAAATCCAATCTATTTTTTGTTGTGTCATTTTCACCATTAACTCTTCTGTTAGCTGTTATTTTGTCACAGATCCCATTTATTAGGTTGGAGAAGATTTCTTATACTTCTAGCCTTTTTAAATTGCTTTCATCATGAAAGCATGTTAGATTTCTGTCAAATGCTTTTTCTGTGTCCACGGAAATGATTGTGTAGTTTTTGTCCTTAATTTTGTGAAGATGGTATATTTACGTTGATTTTAGATAGTAAATCAACTTTGCACTCCTGGGATAAATATCACTTGGTTTTAGTATAAAATCCTTTTTATATGTGGCTGGATTCAGTCTGGTAGTATTTTGTTGAGGGGTTTTGCCTAGTAATGTGGTTTTCAAAGTGCCCTCTTTTGTAAGTTGTGACACTTGAGTTGCCATTTGTATCATATAATTTCCAAAAAGGTATTCATATTATATTTTTTCTTTATCCTTTTGAATCTCTAGGATATTTTTATTCAGTCCACATAGGTTCACATTCACACACAAAATACGACAGGACCCTCAAGTGTGATACTTATATTGTGGTATTTTGCTCCATCATGAAACTTCTGGAATGGAAGGACCTTTAATAATCAAGTGGCCCCGGGGTTTTCAACTCTGTTCCACAGAGTTTCCTAAGGTGTTCTGTACACATTTTAAATATTTTGAACATTCAACTATATAAAAATAGCAGTGATTTGTATCCCACATCGAACTTTAATATATTTACTGGGTATCACGTTCAAAATTAACTTGTGTCCCACTGATTATCTTTATAAAAGTTACAAAATACATTTAGATAAAATAGCCCAAGTGAACGTTTTACGCACTACGGTTTTGTGTAAGACGTCATTTGCAATCAGGCCATTTCTGTCATTAGATGAAGAAACTAGAGTGCTGGTCACTCCCCCCCATGGAGGCTGAGCTGAGAAGAAAATCCATCTCTCTCCTTCTCTCAGTCCCTTGACCGCTCATCCTATTTTTCAAATGTCAAACAAAAGATATTCCACTCAGAGTTTTCTCTCTGCGTATACCCAGGAGTGCTTGAAATCTCCAGGATGCGTTGCTGAGTGTAGTGATGTCTGCCCTATGCCTTGTGTCTGTTCTGTGTCCTGGTTGGCAGGACTCGGAGTGATTAAATGATTCACCATTGGAGAATTTCCCTTCTACGCTGCAGTTCTCAGGCGAGATAGGGGAGGAGAGGCAATTAGAAGTGTGCTTTAGAAAAGGTTCCAAGGCATGCAGGCCCTGTGGGAGTTATTGACTTATCTCTGGAGTTTAATTTGACAAAGTGAAGCCTATCCAGCCTCACATTTACTGATAATTTGCAGAGTGCATTTGCCCAGGGTGATGCTGAGAAGGTCAAGTTTTGGAGCACTGAAATAAATGAAACCCAGAGAGATCTTGCTTCTGAGAAGTAAGATCGAAGACCCTAAGTGGTAAAAGTAATCAGTCTAGATGGACAAAGAGTGGCCTGGGTCAAGGGTACCTGTCCCTCAAGACACTGGGCTCCCCCCAATTGGGGATTCAGTGTGAGTGCCATGGCTTTTGTCTAGACTTGGTGTCTCACTAGTTGCACCTTCCAATCCTGGCCGATAGGAATCTCATAACCAAGGACAGTGATAATTAAGGAAGCCCTCTCAGGTGGGCCAGTGGTGCATCTATACTGGACTGTCGGCTCCATCCATCATCTCTCTGTGGTCAGCTGCATCCGTGGCTCAGAAAATAGTAATGTTTCAAATGACACAAACTGAACCAGGATTAGTTTTCATGTTTAAGTCATAATAGAAAAGAGGACAGAGTACATATGGTAGTTCATGAGTATAAGGGGTTAGTCATCATGAGTGGGAACCAAGGATTTTTCCCAGAAGCATGTTTAGTAAGGAGCAAAGGGCTGTCTGTGTTTTGACCTCCTTTGTTGCATTCATGCTCTCTCCCTCATAAATTCCATCCTTTGTCAAGTGGGATGGAAATTTTCAGTGTGACTCATTTACACGATCATTGTGCGGATGAAATGAGTTAATAACATACACTGGAAGTTGATAGAACAGTAACAGGCACAGGGCAAGTGCTTGATGAATACATTGTTGTTATCAGCGGCATCTGTGCGATTACTCGCTCATTCCTCCCCTTATGCACATGCCTTTTTTTTTTTTTTTACCTACTATGTGGTGGGTGTTTGGAGAATGAAATGCTTTTTAAGTAAAAGGAGATAGTTCTTGCCTTCAAGGTTTTTGGGGTTAGGAAAGGAACAAGAAAAGTACACAAATAACTGGAATGCAGATGAACTGCGTTAAATGCCTGGCTACGCAGGTATCCAGCCCAACCTCCACGGACAGAGTTAAAGATGAGCCTGAGAGTACAAAAGTCACAATCGAATCCTCAAAGGTGCACAGCACAATAGTACATGTTGTGCTGTGGTAACACGTGGTAAATGATGAAAGGTGTAAAGTAAAGATTGTGATTGCTTGTCATCCAAGAAGCCTCCTCCATGGTCCCTGAGGCAGAAGCGGAGGTTCCCTCCCCTAGCCACACTGCACACCATCAGGCCTCTACCTTTACTTCAACACCCCTTGCACTACCCTAACCCGACTGTTTCATACGTTCCCCTTGTGCAATTTTGTGCAATTTTGTGCTCTCAATGGCAGAGACCTGTCTTCTGCGTTTTCATAATCCTCAGAGCCAGGTCCAGTAGCTGGGACATTACTGACCAAGAGTCAATACAGGGGTGGGGTAGACATGTCAGATTTAGTCATGTTGTAAAAAGAATGAAAATTGCCGGAAACAGCATGTTCTTAGTCCCCCAGTCAAGTGCTAGAAAACACACATTCATTTGGGAGGTGCTCACAAACCACTCCTAGACTCACGCCTGAGATCCTCTTCAAGGTCACCTTCATCTCTGGCACAAAGCATCTTCTTGCTGTTTTGAAAATTGAAAATGTATCTGTGCATTTCTAATTCCCTGCAGTGCTGTGATAAACAAAACAAAACAAACCATGAAGTGGACTTGAGAGACAGACAAACCCAAGGCCCCACTTTCTCATCTGCAAAATCAGCTTCACGACTCCCCCTTGGGGTTCCTGGAGATTAACCAGTAAAACACAGGGAAGTGGCTCCCTCTTGGAGGCCCTCACTAGGTGACAGTTCTCATTTCAACAGAGCCTCAGGATAACTGACTGTGATTTCATGATCACATCTGTGAGTTCTCCTAGTGTTTATCAGAAACAAGAGGTGTGAAAACATGTAAGGCAATTTGGAACAAGCTCTTAAGATGTCATGAATCAGGGCCAGGCGCAGTGGCTTATGCCTGTAATCTTAGCACTCTAGGAGACCAAGGCTGGATGGATCCCTTGAGCCCAGGAGTTCAAGACCAGCCTGAGCAAGAGTGAGAACCCATCCCTACTAAAAATAGAAAAATTGGCCAGGTGTTGTGGTAGGTGCCTGTAGTCCCAGCTGCTTGGGAGGCTGAAGTAGGAGGGTTGCTTGAACCAGAGTTGAGGTTGCTGTGAGCTAGGCTGACACCACCAGGGTACTCTAGTCTGGGGCAACAGAGAGAGACTTCATCTCAAAAAATTTAAAAAAATCACATATCAAAAAAACAGGTAGATAAAGGGAAAGAATTAAGCATTCATTCTGCCTTTCCTATATGAACTGTACCAATAGCCAAGCAAATAATTGAGTAAGATTTCCTCTTTTTAAAATGCCTCAGTTCTTTGAGGAAGGAATGATGGGATACTACCAAGTTGCACCCTCTGACGACTCAATGGATCCAGTTAGTGAGTATCAACACCTTCTAACACCATCTCAAGAAATATAGTCAGATGTAATGAGCCTTCTGGTGGAAAAACACAGCACCCCCTATGAAACTGAACTCAAATTTGACCAAGCTTCTGGGTGTAACCTGCAGTATGTAAGAAAAATTTTACAGTTGGAATTAGCACATATCCATAACTGTAGAAAACTCTGTAAAACAATTAAATTTCTGCACAAAGAGAAAAAAGGGAAATGTATAGAAAATTTTAGAATTAAAATACCAATGAGATATGTCAACCCATCAAAATATGTAGACCTTATTTGGATCCTGATTTTTTTAACATATTTTTATAAAAGACAACCATTTATGATATTTTTGAGATAACTGGAAAAAAAGATCATTTGAGTTATCTTGAACTTACATTTCCCTTTAATGATACACATTTTCTCCTGCCCAACCCCAATGGCATTCTGGGATAAAGAACACAAAATTAAAAGAGAAATAAGGTCACCCCTAACTTTGAGGCCCCTGGACCAAGGGTACAAATATCCTACTTACCATGTGTCTAAATATCTAGAAATTAAACATTCTCTTAGCTATGGTGAATTGTCTCCCCACCACCCAAAAATAAAAGAAAAAACAAAAACAGACCCTTGGACAAGGGCATGCGGCCATCATGGCATGCAGAGAGGTGACACCTGATCTCCTGTCCACAACCTGCCCCCTTCCCTTCCACACCTTGGGTTCACCCAATGTCACAGAGGCCTTGCCATATATATGTGGATGCCCTGTCCACATCTCCAAGCTCTGCTCAGCACCTCCTCCCCCCAACAGCTGCTCCTTGGCTACCCTTGGGCCTAGGGCAGTGCACCCCAGTGCCATCCTTAGGAAGATAGACCTGGGAAGAGAGCAGGAAGGCTCCAGAACCCATCCAGAGCTTCCCAGGCAGAGAGCCGAGAGGTTCTGGGCACCCAGAGTGTAGTCTAGAGCAAGGGGCAGTGTTCTGGGTGAGCATGTCCCCTTTACCCTGTGGGCTTCTTGACTTTTGGGGATGGGTATGACTAGAAGAAGACCAGAGTGGGGTCCTTTAAAACATGGGGCCCAAGGCAGGACTCCTCTAGCTCAAGCCTAAAGGTAATACCAGTTCTTCACCACCCACTGACTTTACACCATCAGGCTCTAGGGTCAAACACAACTTTAGTGAATCCTGGCTCGCGTCACAGCAATAACCTCAGGGAAACTCCTCATCTGTCCAGTTTCTTCATTTGCAAAGGGGGGGGTGCATTATGAGGATTAAGTAAGAGTGTTGCACAGCGTCTAGCCTGCATCTGGCTCCAAGTGGCCCTCGCCTGGAGGCAGATCTGTGGGGGCCACTCAGAAGTGCCACCTCCAGGCAATGGGACCCAAGGCCAGGGATTGTGCCCAGGGCAGCAGATACAGCTTCAGGGACTGAGGGAAAGGACACAGGCTGGAGGCACTCTACCTTACTTGGCACAATTTGCCTGGAAATGTACAAAGAACAATTTGATCGTTTTCCCACAGAGCCCCAAAACTTCTTTTAAGACTTGCTCTGGACCTGCCTGGACTGTAAGCTCCTTGGAGACAGAGCTGCTTATCTTCTTCTGCTAAATCCCCAGCTCCTAGAATATCGCCTGGCACACAGTAAGTGCTCGAGACAAAAGGGTTGAATAAACAATCTCAAACTGGGCTTATTGCTCATAATGGAAGACTGTGATTTCATATGTTGGCTCTAAAGCTTCACCGGCATCTCAAAGTGGAACTGTTCTCTGCCTCAAGCCTGCTCCTCCCCAGGTCCCTGCCTCGGTGGTGGGTGAGCAGCACCCTGCTCCCCTCAAGGCAGCACCTCCCTCCTCATCACCCATTGCCATGTCCTGGTGATTCTATCCACTTGGTAGCTTTTGAATTTATCTGATTCACTACCACCAAGCTAGTTCAGGCAGCTGTTCTCTCTCCCCCGAGTTACAGTGGCAGCCTTTGAACTGCTCACCTCCTACCCACACTTGTTCGCTGAGTACATCTCCCCGTGCAGCCAAAGTGGCCTTCACACCTCTGGCCACTTCCCTCCTGAGCTTCTGGGTAGGGCACAAGCTCCTTAGTACAACCTGCGGGGCCCTGTTGTATCATCCACCCTGCTGAACTGTCAGGTCCCTGAGAACAGACTTTGTCTTATTTCTCTCGGTACACGCATCTCCTATAATCAGCCGGAAACTCGCTCCTTGTTACATAAATGAACAAAATGTTTAAAAATCAAAACAATTTTTGATCTATTGAGAAAACTGGAAATTTAAACTCATAGACAAACCACCAAATATCAGAGAGGAGGCAGGCCCCAGTCTGCCCGGGGCTCCACTGGTGGTGAGTTGGCCTTGCCGAGGCACACACACACGAGGGTTACTTTGGTGCAATGCCTCAGACTCTTGGCACTGACCTTCCCTTGTATATGGAATTCATCTGGTCCCACAGTGAGTCAATGGACTTTTTGTAGAAATTGCCGCTTTTCTCTAGAGTGATCTCTTCTCATATCTGACGCACCACCTGTGGCTGTTTGGAGAGCCTATGTTAATCTATTTCAGAGAAACTTCCTTAGGAGCTCATCTTCCAGCTGGAAGAGTTGTCCAGAAATCATGAAACTGGCCAATCACCCCAGCCGTGCCCTCACATAAGCTTCTCCCATCCAAGTACTAACCAGGCCCAACCCTGCTTAGCTTCCGAGATCAGACAAGATCGGGCGCATTCAGGGTGGTATGGCCGTAGACAAGCTTTCTTCTCTTTTTACTCATGGGGACACTTTCCAAAGTTTGGTAAAGGGAAAGAGTTCATGGCCTGATTTCTGATACAAGGATCATGCCACCTTGACAGGTGTTATCTATCGGTCTGACTGAACGAGCTACGTAACATCTGAGTTTCAATTTACTATCTCTAGGGATAAAAATCAAAAATATTAACAGGATATTGTGAGGATTAAATGAGATGAGTGTGTATTAGGTTTAACATCACATTGCAAAGGTTTTCTGAATGTCAAGTATTGCTAGTTAATTTTTTACACTTTGTTTTAAAGAAGAATTTGGGAGAACTACAAAAACATGTGCCACATCATAAGATTAAAATAAAGAAAAGAGAAAACCAGGTTCAAGAGGGACATTGCATCGTCCCAGCAAACTATGTGGGTTTCAGATTCTTTATGTCAGATATCAACCTGGCCATTCATTCATTCCGGTGCTTGGTCAGCAATTAACTCTTCAGCAGCAGCTCTTCAGCGTGGTAGCTTATTCAAAGGAGTGAAAGACCTTGATTGCGCCTCAGGCCAGGAAGAAGAGCCCAGAGACATCCATCTGAAATACAGTGTGGCAGGAACGATGAGAGACAGAGGACGGTGTGCCTGCTGGGACTCACTGGGAGGCCACGTGTAGGGGCCCCTGTCCATGAGGAACTGGGTTTGTGGTTACTTCCCTGTCCTCATGACGTATCTGCTTTGTCTTCACATTTTAGCAATCATCTTAGAGGCTACATGTGACCACCGAGAACATGGCCAAGATCAACACCCAGTACTCCCACCCCCCTCACCTGGCCCGCCTTGCGGGAGAGACCTCAGACAGAGATCTAGATCACGCTGAAAACGGCCTCAGTAGGTAAGCCGGCTTTTCTCCCCAGGCCCGGCTTAGGTTATTTCTATCACTGATCTAGACTGCGGGGGGTGGGGGGGGGGGTGGAAGAATGCCTCTGCATTGGCCAGCCGCAGGTTGGAGGGCGGCAGGTACTCACGGTGCTGCCGACTTCATTTTTCATTTCACTTATCCTCACGACCCTGGCAAGGTAGTTTTTATTCTTATTTTAGAGATGTGGAAAAGGATGCTCAGAAAGTTACATAATTGCTAGAGATCTTGCAGCAAACTAAATTCTACTGTAACAACTCCTCCCAACTGTCACACTCTCCCAGGTGTACCCCAAAAGTGTCTTGGGCTCTGGCTGTGTCCTGGGCACACGTGTGTGGTATAAATCAGATGCCCTGTCCTCTCTTCCAGGGCACAGTTAGAAGGCAGGCCATGCTCACTGCCATCAGTCCCATCCGTGGCATCCTGACACAGGCCACCGTATGGAAATCTGGGCCCTTGCGGTCTATTCACAGATGAGGTCTCCACATAAGATTGATTTGAAGGAAGGACTCCAGCACATACACAGAACAATTTTAAAATCTCAAATCACTGTCTTGGATGGAGGGAACCGTGTTTGGACAAACCACAGGGGTTTGCATTGAAATTCTAGTCCTTTTAGAAAGCTTTTGAAATAAATAATTGAGAATTGTGTTCATAAATATTAAACACACTTCCTCTTCAGTGGTGTCAAGAAGCCTGCCTTGGGAACCTGTGTGTTGGTGTGGCCCTTTGCTGAGTCCTCCTGGGAGGAAGGAGCCACCATGTCTCTGTCCCCTGAGACATCCTTTTCTCCAGTTTTTCCCAAATTGGAGGCCCAATTTTGTGTTTCTCTTTTTTTAATTTCTGGAATTATTTTCACAGTGGAAAGTCATAAGGTAGGATGAAAACACTTCATTTGAATGAAAACATTTTTACATCCCGACATGCCAAAAATAAAAATGTCTTGAGTTTTTCTTTTCTACTTAGATCTGTTTAGTTGGCTCAATTATTTAAGAGTTGTCTGGCATATTTTTGAGAATAATGCAATCGAGAAAGACTGTTCTCTGCTACAGGGAATTGTAGCTAGGACCAAGGGCACTTCAAATCCCAAATCAATCTTTTGGGACAGCTATTTTGAGTGAGCATTTAGGCACAGGGGGGTTGCATCCTATAGAAAAGAAGGCTATGTGCTACTCCTGGAGAGTATCCCAAAGCAATTATCAACTAAGAAAACCATTTTCAGCAGGGCATTGTGGTGGGCGCCTGTAGTCCCAGATACTCGGGATACCGAGGCAAGAGAATCACCTAAGCCCAAGAGCTGGAAGTTGCTGTGAGCTGTGACATCACAGCACTCTACCAAGGGCGACAAAGTGAAACTCTGTCTCTAAAAAAAAAAAAAAGGAAAGAAAGAAAACCATTTTCAGCTGTTACTCTAGGAGCAAAGCCTTAAAAATACATTGACTTCTGCTCCTGGGTCACATGTGGCCAAGGACAGTGGATTCTGATCATTCCGTTTCCTCAGGGCTTCAGAAGAGGAAAAGAAAAATAAGGTGACTCTCACATCTCCAAACCCACTGGAGGAAGACCCCGGTTCACATAAAAACTTCTGTCCTCACCCAGTGACAGGAAACCTTCACTTTACCAACATTAAATCCTCTCTACAAATGAACTTACAAGTCGAGTATCACAAGTTGAAAATTATCTTGTCTTTCAAAACAGTCTCTTCATTATACTAATTCTTGTTTTTGCTAATTATCAACTTCAGGGATGGGGGGGCTCTTCCTTTAAAGGCATCACTGCCATGTTGAATTGGAGGGAAGCTTCAGGAGCAGCCTAACCTGCTTGGCTCATTTTAGAGACCAGGCCCTGCCAAGCCCTTGACCTGGTGCCCAGACTCTCCATCCTCTCCACATCCTTGGGAGGTTCTAGCTCCCCATTCTTGCATTGATTGCTACAAGTCTCTCCCTTTGTCTAGTATTTCTGTCTCGTTGGGGGCTCAGAATGCCACTTCCAACATGTAGCTTCTCTCCTCTCTTCCCATCTCCCTTCCATCTGCTTGCTAATATAAAATCAGTTTTTTGGAGAAGTGACTAATGGGGTTTACTATTTAAATACCCCGAGGGATTTAACAAAGGTGGAGACTCTGGAGTTAAAAGAAAGACATTGATTTGGCAGAATTTCAAGTGTCAAGAAATAAGTGGGGAGGTGTGCCAGGAAGAAAAGGTCCCAGGGGGCCCTGGAATTGATGCTATAGAAGGCTCTCCTTGTTCTTCATAGCTACATGTGCATTTCTGGACGTGGGTGTAATATTTAAATCAACTAGAAATAGCCAATTTTTTCTTTATTTCCGTGACAAAGATCAGGAAACTTAAGCTCAGAGAGGGAAATGACCAGCCCACAGAACACCCAGCCAAGAGGCGCAGGAATAGGAACCTGGGCCTGCCGGCTCCCAACTCCACTGCTTGCCCCTCAAACCAGCATCATAGATCCAGGCCACATGCAGCAGCTCTCACTGCTGCCAACACAGGCCTGCTTTGAAATCCACAGTGAGTTTTGCTCTCTCCACCCATCCATAGGTAATGATGCCTTTCCTGTGAATGCAAATGAATCTAGTCATAGGTAGTGATTCATTTTCTGTGAATGCAAATGAATCTATTCTCAGGATGTACCCTCTTGCAATTAACAGAAAGCAGACTCAGCCAAAATGCCAGGCGACAGCTTGATCCCCAGAGTTCCCTGCAGAGCTGCTGGAGGGGACAGAACACCTCCATCCTTGGGATTTCGGCCAGATCTTCCAGGCCCGCAGGCTGTGACCCAGCCCCAGCCCAGTTGGCAGCTTCCACCACCACCACCTGCACGCCAACTGCTCAGATCCAAGCACATCAGAGATTAACTCACTTTTCCCCCTGTCACCTCCTCCTGTAACAGACCTGGGTGCCTTGGAACATGCATCCCACCTCAACGTACTTAACATTCTAATCACTCACTCCTGATGGTAATTCTTCCTCTTGCTGCAGCTGCGTTAGCACCTTGTTAAGAAGGCTGATTAGGTTAGGCTAAGTCACATGGTAGAATTAATTTGTCTTGCTTGGGCTCCTCAACACTCAGAGAGTGAAGTGCAAATCCCTAGAGGTCAATGCCTGGATGACTTTTAATCAAGCTGTTCAGGCATCAGTCCTAGAAGGTTTTGTAAAGAAGAAAAATATTCCCAAACACATTCCCAGTCATATTCCAGGCAATTCAATAAATGCCAGGCTCTGCTGATGTAACTGGTGTTCGTTTTGCATTATGTGCACCTGTCCCATCTGTGTTCACACTTTTCACTCTGAATTGCACAAGTGAGGTCACCACCTCTTACCTCTGCATCACAGGGGAGAGGCTAGGGTTTGGTAAAAGGCTCAAGTAGAAGTGGACTTTTATTTGAAAGTACTATACCAATTACAGGAGAGCACCTTCCTACATTAACCACCTCCTTAAGTTGACCTAATTTTCATAGTCAGACATGCATCACATATACACATCCATACAGGAGGCCTAGCTCCTTATGTTGACCACCTCTGTATGTTGACCAGTTGTTACAGTCCCTCAGGTGGTCAGCTTACAGAGGTTCTGCTGTGTTTAAACTCTAGTGGAGGTCTAGGCCTATTCTGTACAATATTCTAGGACAGGGTTCTCAACCTTCCTAATGCCACAACCCTTTAACACAGTTCCTCATATTGTGGTGACCCCCAACCATAAAATTATTTTAATTGCTACTTCATAACTGTCATTTTATTACTTTTATGAATCGTAATGTAAATATTGGGATATGCAGGATGTACTTAAGCAACCCTGTGAAAGGATGGTTCAACCCCCAAAGGGGTCACAACCCACAGGTTGAGAACTGCTGTTCTAGGATATTAACCAGTGCATTCCCAGGAAGGCTGCCAGACAAGCACACAAATACCTGCCAGGTGGGGTGACAGCAGCATGCACACCATGGGGAGGGAAGCTCAGCAAGGCTTCTGAGGAGATAGCATTCGATCTTAGAAGATGGGATTTCTGTAGGCAGAGATGTGTTGGAACCAAAATCCTTTGTCCGGAATTGTGTTGTGGAAATAGCTGCCTTGGCTTGAGATGATAGGCACTAAGACCTCCCTCCACCCAGAGGCCTGATGAGGATCGTGGCAACATTTGCTGTCACCTTTTGCCCTTCAGTTAGCCCTGGACAATAGCTAACATGAGCTACCTTCCTTGATCAGACTTGCTATAGTTATCTCAAAAGCCAGAAACCGCTGGAAGAGAACCAAAGTGGGGGCACCCCTGAGATGGTGGTCCGTGACGGCAGCGTCCTACATGGAGCAGGACTTCTGGCCATCTCACATCTGACCGTGTCCAGGAGGAGCCTGAAATCAATTCCACACACCGCATATTTGATTTCCTAGGGCCCACTCGCCGCTGGAAGAGACATCGGCAGTACTGCAGCCAGGGATCACCATGGACACCAGAGGACCGTCTGCCTCCCGGCAAAGCCCCTTCACCAGCCAGGGGCTCACCAGGTAACTGACCCACCTCAGCCCTCACCTTGGGATGGGGGAGCCCAGGGAAGAAAGAAGATAGATACATCCCAGAAAGTAGCTGGGTAGATGGAGGTGGAGTTGAAGATCTGGAAAGGAAAGGGGCAGGATCCGAGCAGCCTGAAATTTATTAGTGAGTAATTTCCTCTTGTGTCAGGTGCTCCGAGCTCAGAAAAGTCTAAGAAAAACTGGCTTTATCTGAAATTACTTTAACAAAAAGTGACACTGAGGTACTTGCTTAATTCTGGAAGAATTCCGAAGAGAATCACCAAGAAAAGTGGTAAAAGCAGCCAGCCCTGGGAGCCCACCAGGTGGACACAGCGCTATGCAGTGGTGGTGCCACCTGAAATAGCTTCCCCAGGTTCCCACAGGGTCCAGGCTCTGTAGCAGGAATGTAAAAGATTTAAGAGACTCTGAGCTCTGTCTCCCTCTGATGACACTGGTCAACAACAAGAGCTGCACCACCTTGAGGAAGTCATTTCACCTCTTTAAGGCTCACCTCTTTAAGGCTCACTGCATCTAACAGTGCCCACCCCCGGGGGATCGAGGGCTGGCTCAGAGCCCAGAGCCACCCCATGGCAGGGGCTCGGCAGAGTCTGGACTCATTACTTCCTTCTATCACGTTTTTTTAACTGACACCATAGTTTTATACACTTGTATCTTCTATACTTTTTACTTAAGATTATTGCAAAAAACATTCACTTTTCTATTTATTCTTCATACTTTTCACTCCGGAGAATGCTATTCTACCATTATTTATTGAACTAGTCCTTCGAGCTGGGCAGTTAAGTGACATTCGGTGGTTTTGTTTTACCAATAAAATGCTGTCTGAAGGCTCTTTGATGGCAAGGAGGAGAACACCTTCCAGTGGGCTCTCTCTCGGAGCCCTGGGGGGTCTGGTGCAGGGTGCAGGTGAGAGCCAACCCCACAGCCTGGAAATGGAGCCAAGGGAGCTCACAGGAGGGGAGCTGAGGCGACCCCCTTCTCCCTCGCCTTCTCTCCTGGAGTTTCATGATATTTGGGGTTTTTTCTGCCTGTCTCCCCCATTCTGGTTTTCTCTGCATATCAGCAGGCACAAAGCTGGAAATGGCCTTCTCCATACAATTGTGAATTGAAACACACACCTTAGCGTGGCTCTGAGTGCAGAGGCTGATGACTCGCAGTGGGTCAGTTGTCCACCGCACGTTCTGTTGCTGAGGCTGGGGGCTGGGCGGAGTGTGGCCTTGGTTCTATCCCCTCAGCAGAGGGAGACTGTCCAGAGCAGAAGGGCTGAGCTGGGCAGACCCCTCAAAATACATCTGCAGCAGCAGCTACCAGCATCTGTCTATTCAAGTTATTCCCATAGGCTAAGGTCACAGTGTATGATTAGGGTCAAGGGATGTGACAATTCACAGCTTGGTTCCAGGGTGTCTGTGCTGACTCTAACTGGGGACACCCTGTCAGTGGAGGGCACTGCCAATGCCAAATTGGGGAAACCAGAAGCCAAGAAAGAGAATTGAGTCTCTGTCCCCTGTTCCCTGTGGCAGAGACTGGGGCAGATGCAGGCAAGGCTGAGGGAAGGCCCCTCACAGGAAATCTTGGGCTAGGATGAGCCCTGGTACTGGGACTCCAGTCTCAGGGGCTGGAGCCTGTACCAAGCTCCCAGCAGGGTCTATATCCAGGAGAAGGGCCAAGACAAGAGACAAAGGAGCTTTCTCACAAGCCTGGGGACAAAATTGGAGTTTGTATAAGAAAAAAATTAATAAGATAATTGGTTCAGGAAAAGACTCTAGGTTGCAGGAGGACGCTTGTTCCTTAAAACCTTGCTCTGAATGTATCATCACTGGAACACTGTCTTGTTTTACCTTTCCTATGTTCAGTGGTCACAGCAAAGCTCCTTCTGCTGAGCAAAAGGAACAATGAGCAGAAGGGCTCCCTAATGCCCCCTGTAAAGGGTCATGCCTTAGGTAGAGTCCAAGTTTAAAAGGACAAGACCATAACAAAGAGAGTGTCCTTTAGGAGAAAGCTCTGCTGGGGTAGACAGAAGAGGGAGTCAGAGGCCGCTACTGAGTGGAGATGCAAACTTGACCTACAAGGCCCCGGCACCATGCCCTGCTGGTCATCTCTGCTTCTGCCCAGCCCACTGAGAGGAGGGGAAGAAAGGGAGGGAGGGAGAGAGACAGAGAGAGAGAGGAAGAGGAGGAGGAAGAGAAAGAGGAAGAAGAAGAAGAAGAAGGGAAAGAAAGAAAAAAAGAAAAAGAAAAAGAGGCTTTCCTTCTCCTCTGCCACTCAGCACTCACCCATGCCCTTTCAGATTGTCACGTTTCATCATCTCGCTGCGCACATGGGCCACCAGGCGCTTACACCATGAGGACCAAAGACCGGACTCTTTCCTGGAGCATTTCCGTGGGGCTGAGCTCAAGGAGGTGTCCAGCCGAGAAAGCAATATGCAGGAAAATGTGGGCAGCCAGGAGCCACCAGACAGAGGGAAAAGGTAAGAAACCAAAAGGAGGGTGGGTATGTGCCAGCTGGGTGGGGCCGGGAGCACCTGCTTTGTGGGGATCCAGCTTGGATGCCCCGCACAGGTGACCCTGAGCCATTCCTTGAAGAAAGCATCTGTTTGCGGAGAACACTGCATGGCCCAGCAGCCTCCACCAGAGCCCAAGAGACCCTGGGGGGAGGAAAGCCTTGAGCCGGAGTGTCCAGGCTCATTTGGCCACTGCCCTCATGTCACATGGAGCTCCCATTAGAGTCTCCTGGAAAAAGTGATCTCAGAAACTCACCTGGGAATGCCAGCCTAACCATCTCTCTCCACCAAAGCACCCTCATCCTAGATTGCACTGTGACCCCATCTTGCTTGAAAACAGGGTCTTTTAAACTGTGAGCTCTGGGATCACTTACTGGTACCCACAATTTTATGGACATGTGTACATACATTTTTCTGGGAAGAAGGTTCACAAGTTGGTTAGAATTTTCAAGGGGAACCATCCATGTCCAGGATCAGGTAAAGAACCACTGGGCGAGGAGAGGGGAGACCTCGGTGGGGTAGAGAGGGGCATGGGGAGAGCTTTTCCCTTTGGAGGGAGGAGCTACAGAACCATCTCCTCACACGGCCCCACCCCCAGACACACAGGCTGCTGCCTCCCTCCACTTCTCTCTTGTTCTTGACAAATCAGCCCAGCAGAAGGTCTGCGGAGAGACCCTCCCTTCACCAGGAGTTGAATCAATCATTGTTGACTGGCAAAGGGTAGATTCAGGACCCAGAGTCTGTTTTCTAGAGAGGATGGGAGGGAGGGGTTGGAAAGCTCTGTTTTTACTGAATCCTCTAGAGAACGCTAAGATTTATGAGATGCAGAAGTGGAAATAAGCATGATTGTTGCAGGACAGAACATGCTAGACAATTTGCTGGAGAAAATACCATCTATTTTGATGTCACTAGGATAGGATGGGCTTGGGTGGGGATTCTCAGATGGTCACTCGAGGTACCCGGGGCGTGATGTGTCAGAGCTGCAGCGGAAACATGGTGAATCTTCCTAGCACTTCCATTTTACTTCCACAGTGGGGGGTGGGGGGAGTTTATCATATATTTTGTCAGGGATTGCAAAAACGTACAGGGATTTGTAAGATAAAATCTGAGAAGTCAAGGACATTTCTTGCTACTGACTGACTACAATAGGAGAGCAGGTTCAGTCTTCTGAGCTGGGATCTCGGGCTGAGATGTGAAGACCCTCTGAGAAGCATTCCAGGCCAACGTTTTCACATGAACTTGGTCTATAAACCCTCAGGCTCCATGGGCTGTGGGGAGGAGACTGGGTGCCAGCCAGGACAGGGCAGGGAACTCCAGACCCAGACAGATGCTGTGAGCGCAAGACCTGCGTGGTGCTCGCTGCTGAGACGGGAAGACAGGAGGGGCAGCAGACAGAGGGGGAAGAAGAGAGGACGGAGAGAGAGGAGCACCAAGAGAAGGAGGAGGGAGGAAAAAGAGGTTTCCTAGCAGCCAGACTGATTCAATTTCTAATGGGCAAGCAAGGACTTCCTTGGCTAAATCGATCAAATTATCTCCTTCATCCTTGGAGATGAATGTTAGGCTTTTTCTTCATTTCCCAACACGACTAAATGAGCAGAGAGTTGAGCGAGCGCTGCATCCGAGCAGGCCTCCAGGACTCCACAGATACTACATCACTGGCCAGGGCGGGCAGATGAAGGCAGCGGTGCAGGACGGCAGCTGATCCATCAGCGAGGCTTCCTGGAGAAGGAGGTTTTTTAACTTTTGCAAAGCAAAGTGTATGCAGAGACAGGTCTGTTTTCCCAAGCAGACTTGGCCTTGTAGAATGGCAGGCACAGAGGCGTGATAAATCCGGGTGCTGTACCCCCTGGAGCTCAACTTTCCCTCCATTACAAGCTCACGGGGTTTTTAGATGAGCAGAGCTGATCCAGAAATAAGCAGTGACAGCCACACCATAGGCAGGGAGAGGAAGACGGGGAGACAAGTAGAAGTGCCAAAACGGCACCAAGTGGGATGTCCAGCATCTCAGAAGAGAACCCTGAGAGCCAGGCGCGGGTGTCACTGGCCATGGGCTCCTGTTCATGTGGTCTCCTGTCAGTGGTCTGTAGTGACCATGAACAGCAAAGCTGCCCTCCAGCTCTGCAAAGCCAACTGGCTTTTTAATTTAACCAACCCTGTCAAAAACTTGCGCTCACAGCTGAGCACTTGGAGACGCACACTTTCCTACAGGACGCTGTGAGATACTGTGAACTTCAACTTTAAACAAACATGTGGTTTCTCACCTACCTCCTACCAGATTCTCACATAGATCATAGGTGGCAGGCCCTGAGGCTATCAGAGTTGGGCAGGGGAGGAGTCAGATAGACTAAAAGCTGAGATCATTCTGCCCCTGGTCAGCTTCTGACCCTGCTGATTGGAAGAGGTCACTGGGATTGAGGTTTGGAGGAAGGGCGCTCTTTGAGAACCTTTGCAGGTGAGGGTAGCAAGTCTCCACTGTGGATGTGTCTCTTCTGCCACAGGAGTGAGACCTCCTTCACCTGAGAGGCATGGACACACGCACAGGGCAGAGGCCATGGCAGGTCCATTTCTGTGCCCTGTGTAGTGCCTGGAACCCTGCCCCGCACAGAACAGAACGGAAGGGGATCCAGTGGAATTGGAACCCGGGCTGCTGATGGGACTCAAATAATAAATCTTCATATACTCAGAAGTCTGTGTTCATCCTCTCTTGCCCCAAGGTTTTTATGAAAGCTAAAGTCACAAAATGGTTTTGGCCTTGATAATAACAAAACCCTGTGTTCTGCAAGTTGTGAACAGAAGGGCCCAGGAGAAGGGGCTAAGTGTACCCGAAAAATCCCTTCGGGAGAAATGGTCCCAAGTCACTCAAACTGAGTTCAGATTGCCATGCTGTTCTCTCTCTACCTCCCCGCAGCACCTGGCCCCTGGCCAAACACAATGTCAACACCAGCAACAACTCAGAGGAGTAAGTACTCAGGCTCCCTGCAGAGCCTTGCCTCCTAGTCCTGGGGCCACCCTCATCCCATAGAAGCCCCACCTTTGCCTCTCTCCTTTCCTGCTCCCGTCCTTCCAAAACACCAGTAGGCAATTCTAGGATCCGGCTCCTTTCATTGGAAATCCTTCCCTGTGGACAGATGGGGGAGAAAGGATGAAGTCTGTGTGACTTTTAGGGGAAGTCAGTTTATCTCTTTGGCTGTCATTTTTCTCATCTATAAAGCAAAGAGGTTGGATCAAATAAGCACTTTCAACTTTTACATTCTGTATCACTATAAATTTGAGGGTGTAAATTGGAGTTCTTTACAGAGCAATGTATATTTTCCTTAAGGATGAGAACGAATTTTTTAATTCTCCAACCTCAGTGTGCCAGTGAAATGCCAATTCTTACGGACAATTCAGGCCAATTTTGAGTGCATAAGCAAGGCAATGGAAAGAAGAAATTTAAATATTTCCAGAGAATAGCCTCTTGAAAGGGTGACCTGCTGTAATTACTCTCTATCACCAGATGCTGAGCTGATAGATTAGTTTGATGTGTGATTTTCACAAGTGCCACCCCAGGTCCCAGGGAGTGTGTGGCACGTGTGTGAGATTGTACATGTGCTTTAGCGTGCATGCGCGCGTGTATGTGCACAATTCTCCATTTCACCACTTATTTATTGGAATGCTATGATTGGAGGTCTTAGTCGGAGATTAGGGAAAAACCATCAATATCCGCAAAAAATGTCAATTTCTAGACTTCCAATTGACAGAGAAATGTGGCAAGGATTTCTCTTGTTATTTCCCTCTTTGCTCCTTAGGTAGAATTTTTTTCTATTTCTCTCTATGAAGGAATCAAGAAGATGAAATGAAGTCATCTACAAAAGAATAGCTATTGTGACATGTGCTTTATTTAAAGTCAGACATTTCTGAAACTCTAGTATTGAATCTCTCAGTCAGGGAAAGGTTCGGAGCACTAGAAGCCCTGGACAGAGGTCATGATGGTCTCCAGGCTTCTTTGTCCTGGGACTGGGGTTTAGGCAAGGATGGGGCTGGACAGTTTTGGCCGCACCAGGCTCTCAAGTCTTTTCATATATAGGGGCTGGCTTCGTGGATCCACATTGAAGCCAAGGACAAAGGTACAAAATTAGGAACTGTCTCAAAATGAGGACACCCTGGACACAGAAAAATAACTCTTCATGGTCTCCCTTTTCCACTCTTCCACCACATTTGTAGCATTTTCACCTAGCCCCATGGCCCCATGGGTTCTGAATAATTTTTCCCTTCCCTATCAAATTGTTCCCAGCCAAAATCAGCATCATTTTGCAGCTTGTGTAAGTTCTTGTGCGGGACTGCTGGGTGGATTTTGGGACACGACTGGGGAGGGGAGATAGTGCTTTCCTAGGCGCTCAGCATCATGGTGGTGAGAGGAAAAGCCCAAGATCTGTAACCCCAGGGCCACAAATCCTGTACAAGGCAAGCTGAGCCTGGTGTAATTAAACTCCAGGCTGGCTAAGCACGCTCATAAGTTTGTGGGCAGCGCCCTCTGCTGGTAACTAGACATTAATTCTCCAATATCAGAAAACAAGACTCCAGAGAGGGAAGGAGCGAGGGTGTGGGGTCTTGGTGTGTGCCACACCTTTTGGGGGCAAAACACGATTGTAAGAGGGACTTTACCTAAAAAATACAAAATACAAATACAAATACAAATACAAATCAGTGTAACCTGGTTTCTTGTACCCTCAATGAATCCCCAACAATAAAAAAAAGAAAGAAAACAAGACTCCAGGGTTCATGTCACGGTAGCTTCAAGAAGACAGAGGACAGGTAATCATCCTTGCTCTTCTCATTTAACAATTTTAATTACCTTTTATTCTTTTCCACTTTATTGAAATACTCATTGCTGAAAACTTTAAAGACAAGAAAAACACCCGTGACACTACACATAACAAAAGGTATATTTCATGTTAACAGTGAAATTCCACTACCAGAGAGAACTCCTCTTAACACGTTGGCAAATATGCCTCCAACTTTTTTCTGGGCAAACATACTGTGTAGATAGATAGAGACTATATATTTAATATATATACTTGTTAAGAGAATTTATATTAGTCACCTAAGAGCTTTGCCACTTTGGGCATGTTACCGATTTCTCTTGTATCAGTTTCCTGGCCTATAAAACAGGGAGTATAATAGTGTCTTATTTTCAGGAGAATGTGAAAACTAAATGTGCTAATGTATGCAAAGTGCTTAGAGCATTGCCTGGTACACTCAATATTTATTTATTGAGTAGGCACTCAATAAATATTGACTAGTGTAGTTAGCGGACTAATCCCCTGAAAAGGTGTCTACCATCCTAAGCCCTAGAACCTGTAAATCAGTTATCTTATATGGCAGGGGGATTTTGCAGATATGGTTGATTTAACATCCTTGAGATGGGGAGATTATCCTAGATTATCAGGGTGGGTGCAATATAATCACGAGTCTTTAACTACAAGCAGAAGAAGGAGGTTGAAGAGGGAGGTCAGAGAGATGAAGTAGAAGAAGAGAGACTCCCATTGTGAGAGGGACTTGACCCAGGGTTGCTGGACTTGAAAATGGAGGAAGAGGGGCATGAACCAGGGAAGCAGCAGCCTCCACAAGCCAGGAATTGCCCTTCATCTGTAGTCAGCAGCAAGAAGACAGAGACTAGGGTCCTACAGCTACTAGGAACTGAATTTTTTCAATAATCTAAATGGGCAGAAAACAGATTCTACCCTAAGAGCTTCTAGAAAGGATGGTAGCCCTGATGACACCTTGATTTTCGTCTGATGAGACCCATACCAGACTTCTGACCTACAGATCTGCAAGCTTGTGTGGTTTTAAGCCACTAAGTTTGTGATGATTGGTTCTGGCAGCAATGGAAAAGTAATGCAGCTATTATTATGAACTCTTTCGCAGTCTGCTCTTTAACTCAGTGAAGCATTAGGAACAAGTTTCCCATGTCACTAACTATTCTTTGATGACATCATTTTTTAAATTTTTATTTATTTTTTGTTTTGTTTTGAGATAGAGGGTCTCACTATGTTTCCCAAGCTGGCCTCAAACTCCTAGGATCAAACAATTCTCCCACCTTAGCCTCGTGAGTAGCTGGGACTACAGGTGCCTGCCATGTCACTGGCTCACAACATCATTTTAAGTGACCTTGTAGAATACTGTTGTTGATCATGAATTCCTACTATTACACGATTAGACGGCTTACACTTTCTGACTGTTATGAACAATAACAGTGATTATTGTCTATAAGCATGCTGTGTATATCCTTGGTTATTTCCATAGGAAGTGCTAGGTAAAACTGGTCTGGTCTTTTTCAATGAGCATTTAGTTAGCAGACATTTATTTATCAACCCATGTCTTCCTCCAGGATTGGAAGAGCAAAATGAGAGGAGCCAAAAGGTGGTTCCAGGGGGTGCAGGAAATGCCTTAACTCTCTGCCTTGGTAACCTCAACTGTTCAATGAGGCATTAATGCCTGCCTTGCAAAACTACTATAACTACTCATTAGATAACTTCATAAGAGTACCTAATCCTTAAAAGACATGCAATAAAGAAGCAGCAGAGTAAAGTTGTGAGTTGAGAAGACACCTGCACTAGAGACCCGTCCTGCACACACAGGCAAATCTGACTCACAGTCCCTCAAAGGCTGAATATTCGTCTGAAGTGGCTGCATTTGAAAGCTTCGAGCAGTTCTGGGATTTGCCGGTGTGCATCACAAACAGCCTGTTTGAATTTTGCTTCCCTTCTACTCACCTCAGGTTTTCCTTCAATCCAGAGACAGGTTTTGAGAACAACACACAGACCACACCCTTTTCTTCAGAGCCATGAGCTTGGCACGTGACTTCCAAAACTCAAGTGACTTTTCTACCCTCCACGTGTAGAGTTGTGTTTATTTCCCTTTGCCTCAAAATGTCTCCAATCTGGGACTGTTTGTGACTTCCCAGGAATTCACAAAAATAGGTCAGAAATTGTAGAATATCAGACTGAACCACTAATACCCCAACATATACTTCAATGGGGGTAGTTTACCCCACACTTCAGGAATAATAATAATGGTAATAAAACCAGAACCTGACTTCATCCCGGTGTACTGGAGATATCCATTTCCTATGCCCTCTCTCGTGCCACTGCAGTCTACTCTTCCTACCATGGTAATGTTCTTGGTATATATTCTCCAGAATGTCACCCTGCCTTAGCCAGTGACAAGGCAAAAAAGGAGGATCAAGAGAAAAAGAGAGAAGAGATAAAGGCCTGTCCAAAACACTGAGAAAAGCTGCCTCCAAAGAGGGGGTTCAATGGTCACACCAGCCCAGACCCTCCCCCTGAGATCCAGGACTAGGTGTCTTGGAGCAATGCCCCCAGGTAGCATCAACCGGTGGTGGGGGGCTGCTTAGAGCCGAGGGAAATGAGCTGGTCCCAGGCTGGAGACTGGGCTTCCTGAGACCAGGTGAGGTCCTATTCTGCAGGGAAAAGCCTCTGCCAGCTCTGGGAACCCAAGGGGGCTTATAATTTAAAAGGGTCACTTATCTGCAACCTTGGGTAAATAGGCGTGTGCCCCCGATGCCAACCATTCTGCCTATGCAAGTGGGCCAGACAGTCAGGATAAGCCGAGGGCTTCTCTGGGGTACTGGAAGATACTATATTCACAAACCTGCATGCAACCCAGTGGTGATCAGAATTGCTGGGAACGTCCCAAAGCCCTGACAATGAGTAGTTGATCTTACACTTGCTGAGTCCAGACCAAAGCAGGCAGTCACCAAGGTCTCCTCCGGGACACAGGAGCAGCTCTGCAGGCTGGGCCAGTGTGGAGGGCACATGGGATTCTGGGGGAGACACGTGGACCCCAAGAAAAGGAATAGTCTCCAGTAGTGCCTGTAAATGCAAATCCTCAAATCCAAGCTCTCTAACCAATGTCTTTGATTCAGTGTGGCCCACATAACATAAATTATTCCGGGGCTGTGGTTTTGTGCTTGGAAATAAGCCCCTGAGACGACGGCACAAATGCAGTGAGAGGTTAGAGAGGGTTCCAAGAGCTCCCAAATTCAGTCCAGAGGGGAGCTGCCTCAGAACTGCACTTTCAGGCTCCAGCCCTGGAGTGGGTGTGGACAGGCCTTGGATATCCCCGAGTTCGCCAAGCTCCCCCAGACCTCAGCAGGCCTCAGTGACACAAGGTGTTTTCATCCCCAGCACCCTGAAGGGCATGATGTTGCCGCGGCATATGGGAACGTCGGCACCAGGACCCGGCAGTCCCCCGTGGCTTCCTGGGAAGTTGAGCTGGGAGAGGAGGACGTCCAGAGTCGGCCCCACCTCCCATCCGTCTTCCACACAGGGACACCCCACATGACCCCCTGAGGCTAGGAGGACCCTGTGGTGGACAGTCACTTCAGCCTGCAGCACCCTAGGGTCACTAAAAGCCTCCGAAGCTGCAGTAATTAACCCACTGCACTGCTTGTGTGTGCCTGCTTTCCAGGAAGAAGGACGCCATCGTGGTAGACCCTTCCAGCAACATGTACTACCGCTGGCTGACTGTCATCGCGCTGCCCATCTTCTATAACTGGTGTCTGCTCGTGTGCAGGTAGTGGGGAGGGACGAGGGCTCGGATCCCAGGGGACAGAGCTCCTCCTCTTCCTCAAGAGGGCTGGCCCCTCACGGCCACACTTTAGCTGTTGTGCCTCAGTTTCTCCATCCATGACAACAAGATGTTCTCTAAGAGGCCCACCAGGGTGCTCTGGAGCACTGGTAGGGAACAGAGCTTGAGATGGGCAGCAAGGGTTCTGGCATGTTAGGGCCCCCGTGAGCAAGTTATAGGATGGGGACTCGGGGCGGATCGGCTTCTTGTGTGAGGGGAGACAAGGCGGGCCACAGGGGCAGCTGCTAGTCTTCAATTACAGTAAGCAGAAGGGGATGGAGGGCCTCTCCCGAAGGCTGCTCTTTGTGGCTGTAAGGGTGAGGTGCTGTTCCCCTGAGCAGACTCACCTGGGGACAGCAAAGGGAGCAAGTTCTTCTGAGGGTAAATGAGGACCTTCGGAGCGTTTCTGAGCTTGCTGCCAGGCAAGGATGCAGGTGAGCTGGTGCAGCTCTGTGGGTAGGCAGGGACTTCAGGGCATTTCGGAGCAAGTCTGCAGGACCTCAGTGAGCAGGGCAGAGGGGTAAGCTTGCTCCCTCAGAGTAAGCAAGAGGTTTGAAGGTCCTTCCTGCCAGGCCTGCAGGACTGGGATGCAGGATAGGCTGCGGCCCTTCCGAGGGTGGGCAGGAGGACTTGGGGGCCTTCCTAAGCTGACCTGCAGGACAGGTGTGCAAAGCCAGGTCACTGCACTTCTGGAAGTAAGCGGGGGCTTTGGGGCTGTTCTGAGCCAGCACACAAAATGAGGAGGCAAGGGCGAGTCCTACCCGTCTGAGAGCAGTGGGCTTCGGGATGTTGCTGAGGGAGGCTGTGAGGCTGTGCAGTGAGTTAGGGGGCATTCCTGATCTTGCCACACGACGAGGATGCAGAGGAGACCTGATGCCGTCTGAGGGTGAGCAGAGGCTTTGGGGATTATCAAAGCAAAGGATGATCTCCTGCTCTTCTGAGGGTTGCAAGGAAAGGGGTAGAACTGGGGGCCTGTCGTAGCAAGTGGGGAGAATGAAGCACGCCAGTGAGTTGCTGCTTTGTGAAGGGAGGCAGGGGACTCTGGCCTTGGTCAGCAGACTGCAGGAAGGGCTGCTGCTCTCTGGAGGCCAGTCAGAGAGGGTACTGCCTGTGTGAACTTAAAGATGGAGAAGGTTGAATAGGTGCTGACCTGTTTGATTGTTAATCTCTCAGAAATTCACCTATATTTGTTGGAATTTGGCCCTAGAAAGGGCAAGTCCTTAGCCCCTTACCTGATTTCTCCTGATAGCCTAGAAAACTGTACCTTCTGGGGTTTCCTAGCTCACTCCTGAAAGGAATAGGGATGCTCTTTGGAGTCAAACCCAGTTCTTTTTAGGAGCTCTGTGACCACAAGACAAAAGAGCTCCCCTGGGCCTGGGCCTCCTTGTTAGAAGCTGGGGTGATTGTGCTGGGGTATTCACACCAGAGGCAGGGCTACTCTGGATGAAATGGTCCAGTGTTTGCAGCACAGAGCCAGCGATCATCCATGGGTGGCCCAAGTTCCAGACACACAGCACACAAGCATCCCTCTCACGCTTGGCTTGTTTAGGGCCTGTTTTGATGAGCTTCAGTCCGAGCATCTGATGCTGTGGCTGGCCCTGGACTACTCAGCAGATGTCCTCTATGCCTTGGATGTGCTGGTGCGAGCCCGGACAGGTGAGTGTGCCCCAAGTCCAGGGACTCCGCTGGGCCTGGTCACAGGCCCTCAGGAGGGGGACCGTGGGGGCCACAGGAGTGCTCAGGGAGATCCATAATCATAGGTTGGATGTCACCCTACCTAGGGCCATGAGAGGCCGGCAGATCTGGGGACTTCCAGCCATGAGGGTGGTGGTGCTGGGTGCGATCTCAAGCCTTCCACACCAAACCTTGGGCAGGAACAGGGCCCTGGGCTCTGCTCTCCCACTGACCTTGAGCAAGTCAAGCTGTCTCTCTGGGCCCTGTTTGGATCAGCTGTGAAATAAGAAGGCCAAACTGTAATTTCAAAGGACCCTCTGGCTCTGACCACCCAACATCCAAGGGTGTGGGAGGGTGAACTTGAGCAGTCCTGAAGTTTCTCTTCCAGATGTTCAGAGGATCCTGGACATGTTACTCTGTGACTTTCAGAGGAGGTTCAACATGTGGAGAACTAAAATCTGAAGCTGGGCCTAGGCAGGTTATGACTTCCTTCAAACTGCCCCTGGTTGCCTCCAAGCTGTGTGCCCTTGGGGGAACCTTTCTGTAATTTTCACAAAGACAGACCCTGCTTGTCTCTTCCAAAAATTTTTGTGTGTGTGTGTGTGAGACAGAGTCTCACTATGTCTCTCTCGGCAAAGTGCCGTGGCATCACAGCTCACAGCAACCTCAAACTCTTGGGCTTAAGCGATTCTCTTGCCTCAGCCTCCCGGCACCTACCACAATGCCTGGCTAACTTCCAAAATTTTCAGCTTAAAGCCATGCCATAGTTGTCAGTGGAAACACACCAGGTCCCAGCAACCAACCTTGTGGCTTCATGTACAAAGCATTTCAAGCACGTCTTGCTTTCCCATTAGAATTGCTGCTTGAGATAGGAAGCACAGAAATAACTTTAACTCCATCTTGCTGATTTATAAACTGAGGCCAGAGATGCCAAGTGACTTAACCAAAGTCCACAGCCACTACCTGGCCATGCCAGATGGGCACCCCGCTACTTCCACACTGGTGCCCATCATCATAACTTAGAAAACCTTGAATGCATGGCTTAAGGTTTGCATGGTGACCCACGTAACCTGGCACCCATGCCAGGTTCACATTAGCCTGTAGATACAAGAGCTCCATGAGCAGCCCATTAGGCCAACTGTCCCAGGTCCCAGCCAAGCTTCAGTGGACCAAGATGCCCTCATGCAAATATCAACCCCACCCCTCCTCATGCTTGGGTACTATGCTTGTCAACCTAAGACTCAGCAGGAAGCTGGAGGAGAAGCAGGCAGAGATGCAAAGTGGCTGGGAATCATAGATACACCATGGAAAAAAATCATCAGAATTAAGAGGAGACACCTTAAAGAATCAATGAGGAGGCCCTGGGCACAAAGAGGGCTACATAAGGGTCTGAGCCTTCAATAAACTCACTAGAATGCTCTGAGGAATGGGGCTCCAAGGCCAGGTGGCCCTTGTATGTGACAGCAAACCTGATTTTCAGTGATAATGGGGTGGGGGGGGAGTCCTGCCTTAGTCTAGCCTCAAAGTGTGGCCAGCTATGGCCTCTCCTAGAACTTGCAAGAAGCTCCCAGACCTCCAGCAGCCATCTCTGGGGGCAGTCTGGCAGGCGCTGTGTTTCACAGAGCCCTGGGGTAATCCTAAAGCTCACCAGCGTTTAATAAGCATTCATTATTTTATTCTCTCCACTATTGCGCCTGTTTGAAAATGTAAAAAAATATAAATAAAAAGAATGCAGGGCAAGCCCACTCGAATGATTCCAGTGGTCATGACACCCATCACTCCCGGTACCTAGCCCCCCTCCAGACCAGTCTGAGTCTTTGGGAGTGGATCCTGGACTTCATATGTTTTTATAAAACCCTTGGGTGACAGTAATGTGGAACCCACAAAAAGAACTGCATTCTTGCACAGTGCTGTGAAAGGCAGGTTGTGCCCGTTGATGAAATGAATTTGGAAGGCCATGGCCTGCATTTTCAAAATTTCTATTATTAACATTTTCAAACATACAGAAAAAAACAGAGAGAATAGTATTACAGATCTCATGTGCCCTTACTCAGCTTCAATAGTTAACAACATTTTGCCTGTCTGTTCTGTGCCCCTATATTCCCCTTTTCTAGGCTGAAATGTTTTAAGCAAATTCCAGGCAATAAGCACTTCAGCATGTATCTCTAAATTTAAAGGACCCTGATTGAAATACATATATATTTATATTTCCATTTGTCTATTAAAATTTAATAATCACTTCTTACTACCATCTAACACCCGATCCATATTCAAATGTTGACCTGCATTTTTTAAAAAGTTAGATAGAATAGATTAGAACATCATAAATGGAAAATATCAGAGTACATTTCCTACAATAATGGTAAGTGTGGTTTTTGACATCATTTCTCTAGGTATCACTACATATTGTGTACTCATGATATAAAATATCTTTATGTGGACTGTTAACTGAAGCAACAACAAGGTTCATAATTTGAAAGGACAGCCTTATTTCTCATAAAGGATTGCAGTTTGTTGTTGGCTGGAGAGTGGAGCCCCAGCCAGAGGCCAGGAACACATGCTCAAGACAGGGACAATGGGAAGAGGAATTTATACTGAACAGAATGGGCCAAATATATATATTTAACAAGCTATAGAAGGAGTCACGAAGATTTATGAAAAGAGAAACATGCACCTATGCAATTGAGCTTTATGCCCTTTTATGGGGTCCATGTTCAGAAGTGGTTGCCCTCTTATATCACAAAGGTAAGGCAAGGACATGAATGCCCTCTCTCCTCATGCTCGGTAGGCTAGTTAAAACTACTTCATGGCCTGAGGTCTCTTCTACAGAAAGAATGCTGGTCTGGATCACAATATTGGTTTCTGGTTAGCCCTTAGGAAAAAACCATTAGCAAGAAAAGGGGCATAATGATATGTGTCCCATTTCCCATCCCATCAGGGAAATCGTAAAACTCAGTTAAACTGAGTTTTAAGGTTTCTCTGGGGTCCCATTGGCTGAGAGGGGATCAGTTCAGTCAACAGGGGGGGTTAGGATTTTATTTTAGTTCACAGGACCATAGTCAAAAAAGGTTAGCTTCTCTGATGCCTGAGTGACCTCCGCCTTCTTCTTTAGGTTTCCTTGAGCAAGGCTTAGTGGTCAGGGATCCTGAGAGGCTGTGGAAGCATTACACAAAGACCTTGCATTTCAAACTGGATGTGTTGTCCCTGGTCCCCACAGACCTGGCTTACTTAAAGCTGGGCATGAACTACCCAGAACTGAGGTTCAACCGCCTACTGAAGTTTTCCCGGCTCTTTGAATTCTTTGACCGCACAGAGACAAGGACCAACTACCCCAATGTGTTTAGGATTGGGAACTTGGTCTTGTACATCCTCATCATCATCCACTGGAATGCCTGCATCTACTTTGCCATTTCCAAGTTTATTGGGTTCGGGACAGACTCCTGGGTCTACCCAAACATCTCAATCCCAGAGTATGGGCGCCTCTCCAGGAAGTACATTTACAGCCTCTACTGGTCCACCTTGACCCTGACGACCATCGGTGAGACCCCACCTCCTGTGAAAGATGAGGAGTATCTCTTTGTGGTCTTAGACTTCTTGGTGGGAGTTCTGATTTTTGCCACCATTGTAGGCAACGTGGGCTCCATGATCTCAAACATGAATGCTTCGCGGGCAGAGTTCCAGGCCAAGATCGACTCCATCAAGCAGTACATGCAATTTCGCAAGGTAACCAAGGATTTGGAGATGCGAGTTATCCGGTGGTTTGACTACCTGTGGGCCAACAGGAAGACAGTGGATGAGAAGGAGGTTCTCAAGAGCCTCCCAGACAAGCTGAAAGCTGAGATTGCCATCAATGTGCACCTGGACACTCTGAAGAAGGTTCGCATCTTCCAGGACTGTGAGGCAGGGCTGCTGGTGGAGCTGGTGCTGAAGTTGCGGCCCACTGTGTTCAGCCCTGGGGATTATATCTGCAAGAAGGGGGACATTGGAAAGGAGATGTACATCATCAAGGAGGGCAAGCTGGCTGTGGTAGCCGATGATGGGATCACTCAGTTCGTGGTCCTCAGTGATGGCAGTTACTTTGGGGAAATCAGCATCCTAAACATCAAAGGGAGCAAGTCAGGAAACCGCAGAACAGCCAACATCAGGAGCATTGGCTACTCAGACCTGTTCTGCCTTTCAAAAGATGACCTGATGGAGGCCCTCACTGAATACCCTGAAGCCAAGAAGGCCCTGGAGGAGAAGGGACGGCAGATTCTGATGAAGGACAATCTGATCGATGAGGAGCTGGCCAAGGATGGGGCAGAACCCAAGGACATCGAGGAGAAGGTAGAGCACCTAGAGTCCTCCCTGGACACCCTACAAACCAGGTTTGCACGGCTCCTGGCTGAGTACAACGCCGCCCAGATGAAGGTGAAGCAGCGTCTGAGCCGACTGGAGAGCCAGGTGAAGATCTACGAGAGCAGCCTCCCATCTGGGGGGGAGGCTCCTGGGGAGGCTGCAAAAAGAGAGGGCAAACAACAGTGAAAATGCAGCATCTGTCTCCTGCTTCACGGCGTCAGCTGTCAGCATGATGCTACATGGCCACAGCTAGGTGGCATGGAAATTGGCCAGGGCTTAATTGCAGCTTTACTCAGCCTTTAAAAGCTGTGTGACAGCAGGAGACAGCCTTTGTTTCCTCACCTAGAAAGTGGGACTCATTATGTCCACCCCAGGGAAGTGCCAGGTTATGATGAGGTCCACATGAGACACTGCCCGAGGCTGGGTAAAGTATAAAGTATCCCCAATCCAAGGATAGGACAGTGCACACAGGACAATAGTTATTTTTTTATGGACTCCACAAGTTTTTAGGTTTCTTAATCGAATTTTCTGATAGTTGGAAGAGTATTTCACCACTGTTCCTCCTCCCCAACCCTACTCCACCACTGTCTGATTATGGATATAGAACAGGAAGCTGAAGGTACAAAATAGTGACTCAGATTTGACCTTACACAAGGCAGTTGGGGGGCATATTTCTGAATCTGGATCTCCTGTGTGCTCTTTGGGACCCTAGAAACCCTGGCTGTTGGTAGTTCCTTGGCACATAGTTCTGTGGGATGACCCCATTAGAGATCACTCCGAGTCCAGGAAGCAAGTCTAGACTTCTTGCCATCCAGCCATTGTGAAACTAGGATGTGTTTCATAGGAAAGAGCAACTCAGTGAGGAGAAGATACATCCCCTCCTTCTCATTTGCCAAAGAGATTCAAAGAGAGCTTCTACCCTCTGCCCTTCAGTCAGGGCCCTGGGAGGACCTCTTCTAGTTTAAGGAAAGGAGCTGTGTTCAGAAGTCTTTTAGATTGAAAAATGGGGCTCGGCACCTGTAGCTCGGCGGCCAGGGTGCCAGCCACATAAATGGAAGCTGGTGGGTTCGAATCCAGCCCAGGCCTGCCAAACAACAATGACAACAGCAACCAAATAAATAAATAAATAAATAGCTGGGCGTTGTAGCAGGTGCCTGTAGTTGCAGCTACTTGGGAGGCTGAAGCAAGAGAATCACTTAAGCCCAAGAGTTTGAGGTTACTGTGAGCTATGATGCCATTGCACTCTACCCAGGGCAACAGCTTGAGACTCTGTCTCAAAAGAAAAAAAAATAGATTGGAGAATGGAATGATGTCTTAAGGCAAAAAATAAAAGATGACAATTAAGACTTGTAGGAGATGAGATCCTTAGGCTGTATCTTTGCAAAATGCCCCTTCACCCATGAAAAGTAGGCCTCAAGCCCCCTTGGAATTGTATCCCGAGGCAAAGCTTTTAGCTAGCCAAAAGCTTGCAGATGGCAGGACTAGTTTCCTTTTTAACTCAGTAACTAGAATTCCATCAACAGTTTAGAACAAGCTAGGACTGGTAGCTTCCACCTATAATCCTAGCACTCTGGGAGGCCAACCCAGGAGGATCCTTTGAGCTCAGGAGTTTGAGACCAGCCAGAGCAAGAGTGAGACACCCCATCTCTACTAAAAATAGAAAAATTAGCCAGGCATTGTGGTGACTAGGTTCTCCTAGTCACAGCTCTATGGGAGGCTGACACAGGAGGAGCACTTGAGCCTAGGAGTTTGAGGTAGCTGTGATCTAGGCTGATGCCACAGCACTCTAGCCTGGGCAACAGAGTGCCACCCCATCTCTAAAAGCTAGCCAGGCATTGTGGTGGGTGCCTATAGCCCCAACTACTCATGAGGCTGAGGTAAGAGGATCACTTGAGCCCAAGAGTTTAAGGTTGCTATGAGCAGTGACACCACAGCACTCCACCCAAGCTGACAAAGCAAGACTCTGTCAAAAAAAAAAAAAAAAAAAAGGAAAGAAGGAAGGAAAGGAGAAAAGAAAATAGTTTATAACAGATTTATATTTTTGAGTTCTATAATTTTGAAATTTGACCTCATCCTTCACTTATACGCATGTTGCAAATTGCCCAGTGATGAGTTTTTCTTTTCTTTTTCCTTTCTTTTCATCAGAGAAAATGCTCTACCTTTCTTTGAAAACGTTGAAGTCTCTGTGGTCTGATGTTATTGCTACACAATTGGGCCCTAATGTAGCTCATATGAAAGGTGCTAAGTTTCCAAGTATGTATTTTGGATTTATGTAGGTCTCTGCCTGTTTTTATTATGGGTTGCTTGACCATTTTAACTTTGTTTTGATGGATTAAAAGGCCTATTAAATGTCATAGATCCAAACTTTATCATCAGCAAAACATAAATAGCAATGTTTTCTCAAAATGTGTATGTTTTGAAAGTTGTAACTGTTAGTCATGTCTGCATTCACATTTCCACGGGAAAAATAAAGGCATAGATTAAAAAATATTAATGAATCTTGCTTCAGCTCTTGCCATAAGAGAAGATCCAATCCCAGGGAATGTTTTTAGGGCAATGGCTTCCCTAGAAGGAAGGAATGCTGATGAACAGGGAATGGCACACACTCAACCTGAGGGCATATGTGCAGCCAGAAGCAGGTGAGACAATGCACATGTGTTACCAGAGACATGCCAAATGTTTATTGCAGCATTCTTTTTAATAGCCAAAATACTCCCTACATATCAGAATATAAGTACAAATCAGCAAAAATATAAAACATGCTAGGTATTACACCAGAGAGAATTTAATTGAGGGAATTTATTATGAAGCCTGGAGGCTAAAAGAGCAGAAAAGAAATGCTGAGTTTATTCAGAGCCAGTAACTTCAGGAAACAGCTATTACTCCTAGGGCTGGGGGAGCAAAGGGAAAGAGGTGCCCAAAGAAGAGGCCTCAAAAGCTAGAACTCAGAGTTTTGAGAAGGGGTGCTACTGGCTGTTACTGGTAATTCAGGAACTCAGAGAAGTTTTGCAAATGTAGGAATCTGGGCAATATCTGAGAAGGGGCATTGCCTGGTGAGACTGGTTCTGGGAGTCCCAAAGAGAGACTGGGACTGGAACCACCTGCTACTACGAGAGTAATTTGCCAGTGTTGCTGCTGCTGCTGTTGTTGCTTGAGCTGCATGACCAGAACAGCAGGCACACTAGAAAAAAGAAATCCATTCTCTCCTCCCTCTGCCTTGTAATCTTTCTCAGTTGCCCCCTAGTAGAGTGTTCTAGAAAAGCAAAGACAATGAGAAGGACTTTGGACTTGACTGATGGAATGTCTTTCATAGACATGAGGCCCCACCTTAGATGTAGGGAGTAGAGCCTGGAATAGGTAGTAAAGACCAGATACCCTAAATAAATGACCCTCTCTCCAGTGACTGATATCTAAGTCTACCATCAAAACTTCTTTCCTCTGTCCTGAAGTTTTTTCCTTTAGACAATGCAGAAATATCTGGGAAAAGACATGATGGAAAGGCTCGGCACCTGTAGCTCAAGGGGCTAAGGCACCAGCCACATACACCAGCGCTGGCAGGTTCGAATCCAGTCTGGCCCTGCCAAACAACAATGATGACTACAACCAAAAAATAGCCAGGTGTTGTGGTGAGTGCCTGTAGTCCCAGCTGCTTGGGAGGCTGAGGCAAGAGAATTGCTTAAGCCCAAGAGTTGGAGGTTGCTGTGAGCTGTGATGCCACGGCACTCTACCCAGGGTGACAGCTTGAGGCCGTGTCTCAAAAAAAAAAAAGACATGATGGAAAGAAGGGAAATTATCACTTATTAAGTACTCCCTGTGTGCCAGCCATTGCTCTTCATGCAAAAGTGCAAATTTTCTCAGTTAAATGTCAGCCCTATTGAGGAAACCTTTTACCTTTCCCAGGTGTCAATTCTTTTAACATAATTAACATCATTGGTTAATTGATTTTTCAAATATATACCTACCCTGTGAAAAGCAAAGAGTTTATGAATTGCTTTCATAAAAATACATTTTTTTTTTGAGACAGAGTCTCACTATGTGTCCCTCAGTAGAGTGCTGTGGCATCACAGCTCACAGCAACCTCAAACTCTTGGGCTTAAGCGATTCTCTTGCCTCAGCCTCCCAAATAGCTGAAACTACAGCCGCCCACCACAATGCCCGGCTATTTTTTCTTTTTTGTAGTCGTCATTGTTGTTTTAGCAGGCCTGGGCCGGGTATGAAACCACCAGCCCCAGTGTATGTGGCTGGCACCCTAGCCACTGAGCTATAGGCATTGAGCCCTAAAAATGTGTTTATTAGAGTGGCTAACACCAAAGAACTGACAATACCAAATGTCAAGGATGCAAAGCAACAAGAACTCTCCCTCATTGCTGGTGGGTATGCAAAAATGCTACAGCCACTGTGGAAGACAATTGGTAGTTTCTATAAAGTGAGACATACATTTTAACATATGATCCAGCAGTCATGCTCCTAGGTATTTAGAGAAATAAAAACTTATACTCACACAAAAACATATATGCAAATGTTTATAGAAGTGTTATTCATTATCACCAAAAACCTGAAAGCAACCATGATACTATTCAATAAGTGAATGGAGGTTCGGCACCCGTAGCACAGTGGTTACAGTGCCAGCCACATACACCAAGGCTGATGGGTTCGAACCCGGCCCGGGGCAGCTAAACAAAAATAACAACTGCAACAACATCAACAAAAAAAATTGCCAGGCATTGTGGCAGGCACCTGTAGTCCCAGCTACTTGGGAGGCTGAGGCAAGAAAATCGCTTAAGTCCAAGAGTTTGAGGTTGCTGTGAGCTGTGACACCATAGCTCTCTACTGAGGGTGACATAATGAGACTCTGTCTCAAAAAAAAAAAAAAAAGTGAATGGATAGAAAAATAGCTGAGCACAGCTGACCTGAGTAGCTGACCTGTATTCCCAACTACTCAGGAGACTGAGGCAGGAGATCACCTGAGCCTAGGAGTTTGAGGCCACCTGGACAATATAGTGAGACCTTCGCTCTAAGAAACAAGCAAACAAATAAAATAAATAAAGACAAACAGTACTATATTCATGTACTCAGATATTATTCCTCAACAAAAATGAATGAGCTATTAATTTATGCAAAAAGATTCCATTCATATGACATTTTGGAAAAGGCAAAATTATAAAGGCAAAAAACAGCTCAGTGGTTGCAAGGGGTTGAGGGAGGGTGGTGTGGTTGATCATAAAGGAGACATAGAAGGGAATTTTTAGTATGATGGCACTGTTGTGTACGGCACTGGGGTCATAGGTATATCACTCTGTACATTGTCCACACTCACAGAACTGTACATCACAAAAAGTAAACTTAAAATTGTAAAATATAAACCAGGACATGGGGCAATCCTAGGATGGAAAGAAGATTGTGGCAAATGAATCTAACTGTATTACAGATATATGATATAGTCTTTTTTTTATTGAATCATATCTGTGTACATTAATTCAATCCTGGGGTACAGTGTGTGGGCTTCACATACAATCTGAGATATTTTCATCTGCCTGATTGACATAACATTCATGAGATTTTCTCATTTACTATGTGAAAACATTTTTGATCAGCATTTAGAAGTTTCTTAATGAAGGGCATATGTGTCAGGTAAAACAATGGCTCAAGTAATTTTAAAAAATAGTGCTTTGGGTGGCCCCTGTAGCTCAGTGGCTGGGGCGCAGACCACATAACACCGGGACTGGCAGGCTCAAACCCAGCCAGGGTCTGCCAGACAACAATGACAACAACAACAACAGAATAGCTGGGCGTTGTGGCAGGAACCTGTAGTCCCAGCTACTTGGGAGGCTGAGGCAAGAGAATCACTTAAGCCTAAGAGATTGAGGTTGCTGTGAGCTGTGATGCCACAGCCCTCTGCTGAGGGTGACATAGTGAGCCCTCAGCAAAAATATAAAATATGTACTGCTTTGATTAGAAAGTAAAGCTAAAGGAAAACAGAAGCGACATGAATACTGTAATTATAAATTTGTTTTACATGAGTATATGGGTTCATACTTCTGAAATTGCATTATACTATGGATGAATGCATGCATGAATGAATGAAGAAATAGAAAAATGGCAAGATCCATGGATGACATCTGGCATCCCTGTGAATAAGAAAACACCCAAATCACTGACAGGTACTCACTGTTTGCTATGAACCTAAAAATATAGAGAGCCCGTCTGAGAATGGTAAAGCTGGAACCAAGAGGGGTGATACAAGGGTGAATTTGTGGCTAGAGCAAGACAACAAAGATGTAAGAAAACTAATGTGCAGGGACAATCTGGGTACTGTAAACACTAGATATTAACAGAATAAAGCTTCCATCTTCTTTTTAGAGATGTCTATTCAAGCTGGGCTTTGTGCCAGACTACTATATTCCTGGCTACTCTGGGAGCTGAGGCAAAAGGATTGCTTAAACCCAAGAATTTGAGAAGGAAGGAAAGAAAGGAATGTCTATCAGATCCGTTGCCCACTTTTTAATCAGGTTATTTGTTTGCCTACTATTGAATTGTTTAAGTTCCTTATATATTTTGGATATTAACTGCTTAGCAGATATGTGGTTTGCAAATATAGTATTTTCTCCCATTCTATACATTTTCTCCTCACTTTATTTATTGCTTCCTTGGCTATGCAGAAACTAAAAAGTTTGATATAATCCCATTTGTCTATTTTTGCTTTTGTTGCTTGTGCTTTTGGATTCTCATCTAAAACAATCATTGCCCAGACCAATGTTATGGGGATTTTTCCCTGTTTTCTTCAAGTATGAAAGAAGCTTCCTTCTAAGACAATGCCTCTCATTGAGAAGACTACCCAAGAATAAAATCCAAATTAAGCACAGAGACAGTAGTGACAAAGGAAAGAGAAAGTTTAGATAAAAGAGGGTAGAGAAGCAGAGGAAGTAGCACTAGTGTATTTGTATATATGGACTGACAGCATTTACTGCTTCAGCCCAAGAGTTTGAAGTTGCTGTAAGCTGTGATGTCACAGCACTCTACCCAGGGTGACAAAGTGAGACTCTGTCTCAAAAGAAAAAAAAGAAAAAGGCAATATAAAGAGGATCTGTTTTTCAGTAACAACAGACCCCCATGTGGCAAGTCACATAACCTGAGCACAAGTGTGCCAAATTCTTGACCCTAGAGCCAGCCAGAACCAAAAAAGTCAACCACAGATGGAACCTAAGTACTCAGACTAGATCAGGGACCTAATTAAGAAGCAAGGGGTGCCTGTTGTGTTGCAGTAGAGACTTAAGATCCAAGAACCTGACACTACTCTCTGTGTGACCCAATCATTGCATTTTCCTGTCTCTTTCTTGGAGCTCAAAGAGACAGATTTGAGTCTTTTGTTTTCTTACCAGTCATCTTTCAATAAAGACTTTTTTGCTCTCAAAAGCCAGTGCCATAGATTTGGCTTCTACGCACATCGATAAGTGAACCCTTTGCCCAGTAACAACAGCAACACCCAGATCATGGCCTCCGACTACAATTTCACATTATAAAGAACCAAGATGAGCCTGGAACATTTTGTTCTGCCAGAAGGGAATTATCAAAGACTTGGGGTTAGTGTGTCAGTAGAACATTAAGATTCCATTTGAATACACTTCCACTGGCCAAAGACAAGAGAATTTGAACATCACAAAGATACATAACTGCAACTGCATGAACAAAACCAAAATAATTTTTAAATCTGTGAGTCGGTAAAAGTAACTCATTGATTACCTTTGCAACTCATCCTGAAAATTGTCAAAGGGAAAGAATCCAGCAGTTAGGCTGACTTTCCTATAGGAATTATATTTTAGAGTAACCTAAACAGTTGAGAAAGAAAACTCCTTCATTGTGGAAGAATTCCAGCTAAAATCATCACCCCATAGATTATTGCATCTCTGTAATTTGAAGTGTAATTTCTCACTTGTAATGTACAATTAAAAGCTACTCTGTAGAAAATTCTTCCAGTCATCAGATATGTAAAATTGTAAGCAGTTCCCACCAAAACCTAGTCAGATGGAATTTATATCAGAAATATACTTGAAAATGCAAGTACGATTTTAAGTACTGCATAGTATTTTTCCCTTTCTGACGAGAATCACATGAAATTACTCCAGAATTCCTGTGTTTTGACATCCACAAACCTGCAGAAGCTATTTGTAGTGAGTACAGGAGGGGGCAGAACAAGATGGCCAAATAGAAACCTCCAGAGATTGTCCAGTGATCATCCCCACACATAAACACCAAATTCAACACCTATCCACACAAAAAAGCACCTTTAAAAGAACCAAAATCAGGTGAGTAATCATACTATCTGGTTTGGGGTTTTTTTGAGTGCTCACTCTCAGTAGAGTGCCATGGCATCACAGCTCACAGCAACCTCAAACTCTTGGGCTTAAGCAATTCTCTTGCCTCAACCTCCCAAGTAGCTGGGACTATAGGCACCTGCCACAACAGCCGGCTATTTTTGTTGTTATTGTTCTAGTTGTCATTGTTGGTTAGCTGGCCCAGGCTGGGTTCAAACCTGCCAACTTCAATGTATGTGGCTGGCGCTGTAACTACTGTGCCACGGGCACCTAGCCTACTATCTGGTTTTAACATTATTTCAAGGAAAGAGACACTGAAGAGAGAAGAAAAGACAGTCATGTCTTGCCTATTCCACCCCTGTCCCTAGTAGTACAACGTCAGCAAGCCCAGGGGTGAGAGAATTTGTGTTCCCCAGGGAAGGAGAGTGACATAATCATGGGACTTTACATCTCAACTCAGGGCCTCCCTTGCACAGGGGAATACAGGGCAGGGCAGAATTCTGATGGTGTCCATAGAGGGAATATTTTGATCAGCTCAGCCAGAGAAATTTTCACCCCCAATCCGAGTTCCACCTAGCCCCATCAACAGCTAACAAAAAGCCACCTAGGGCCTCGGCTAAATTCATAAAGCAGTTGGGTCACAGAGGCTACAGTCCTTGAGCAACTCCTACAGCTGTCCCGGCCTGGAGCCAGTGGACTTAGAATGCATGTGACTCAGTGAGACACCAGCAGTGGCAGCCAAGCCTGTGTCACACCTCCCCAGACTCTAGGCAGTGCAGCTCAGGAACAGTCTACTTCCACTTGGGGAAAAGAATGGGAAGAGTTCAGAGAACTTTGTTGTTCTGAAACTTGGGTACCAGCTCAGTCATGGTTAAATAAAGTACCAAGCACAATCCTGAAGGCACTGAATCCAAGACTTACTTCCTGGATGGCATTTCTGGCCTTTCTGCACCCACCCTGGGCCAGAAGGAAACATATTGCCCTGAAGGGAAGGACCCAGTCCTGGCAGGATTCACCACCTTCTTACTAAAGAGCCCTTGGGCTTTCAATAAACATCAGAGGTAGCCAGGCAACAGTCACCACAGGCTTTGGGTGAGACGAGGCTCATTTCAGGTGAAACCTGACACTAGTGGCCACAAGGGAATGCCCATATCAGTCCTCCCCCAACTCCCAACAGTCCAGCACAAAGAGTAAGGGAAGAGAGTGAGAGACTTTCCCTAGTAATAAAGAGAATTCTCCCATATCTTACCCAAGTCCTCCAACTGGGTAAGATATGGGCCATCAGGAGTCTGCAAGAGTCACAGTATCACTAAGCACCCCTAGTGCTGATACAGCTGCAGTGACCTGATACTTAGGTCATAACCATCAATTTCCTTTGTATATCTGGACAGCCTTTCAAGAAGGACAAGTTCACACAAGTCCAGATTGAAAAGATTAAAGTACATATCTAACTCTTTAATGCCCAGACATTGATTAACATCCACAAGCATCTAGAGCATCCAGGAAAATATGATCTCACCAAATGAACTAAATAGGTACCAGTGACCAATTCAGGAGTGATAGTAATATGTAACCTGTCAAATAAATGATTCAAAATAGAAGTCTGAAGAAGCTCAATGGACTTAAAGACAACAGGAATTCAGAAGCTATCAGAGAAATTTAACAAAGAGATTAAAAGAGTTTTTTAAATATTCAACCAAAAGTTATGGAGCTTAAGAATTCAATTGCTAAACTGAGAAATGCATCAGGAGCTCTAAACAGCACAAGTGACCAAGCAGTAGAAAGAATTAGTGAGCCTGAAGACAGGCTTTGTGAAAATACACAGTGAGAAGAGAAAAAAGAAAAATGAAGCACACTGACACATTCTAGCAAATAGCATCAAAAGAGCAAATCTGGGAGTTATTGGCCTTAAAGAGGAAGGAGGGAGGAGGAAGGGAGAGAGAGAGAGAGAAATTGGGATAGAAAGTTTATTTTAACAAATAACAAAGAACTTTCTATACCTAGAGAAAGATACCAATATTCAGGTACAAGAAGGTCATGGAAAACAAAGAAGATTTAACCCAAACAAGACAACCTCAAGGCATTTAATAATTAAGCTTCCAAAAGTCACTGATAAAGAAAATGTCCAAAGGAAGGCAAGAAAAAGGGGAAAAATAACATATAAAGGAGGTCAGAAAAGATGGCTCATGTGTGTAATCCTATCACATTGGGAGGCCAATGCAGGAGAATCACTTGAGGTCAGGAGTTTAAGATGAACCTGAGCAAAGGTGAGACCCCTGTATCCACTAAAAATAGAAAGCTTACCCAGGTGTGATGGTGCAAGTGTATAGTCCTAGCTACTAGGGAGGCTGAGGCGGAAGGATCACTTGAGCCCAAGAGTTTGAAATTGAGGTGAGCTATCATGATGTCATTACTCTAGTCTGGGCAACAGAGTAAGACTCTGTCTAAAAAAAAAGAAAGGAGCTCCAATACCTTCAGTACATCTGACAGCAGACTTCTCTGTGGAAACCCTACAGGCCTTTGAGGCCAGGAGAGAGTGGCATAACATTTTCAAAGCAAAAAAACATTAGCCCTAGAATATTATGTCCTGCAAACATATCTTTCAAACATGAAAGGGAAATAGACTTACAGAGACAAACAAAAGCTGAAGGATTTCATCAACAACTCTCCTACAAGAAATGCTAAAAGGAATTCTTTATTCTGAAAGAAAGAATGTTAATAAACAATAAGAAATCATTCTAAGGTGTACAACATACTGGGACACAAATAGTAAGGACACAAATACAGAATACTTTATTGCTATAATTGTTGTGTATAAACCACTTATAACTTGACTAGGAAGACTAAAAGACAAATTTGTCAAAAATAACTACAACAATTTTTTCAAAGATAGATAATATAGGGGAGGAGCCAAGATGGCGATCTGTAGCCAGCTTTCCGCAGAGGCTCCTGTCCAGAAGGAGAGTTAAAGGACAGAAATTTAGCAAGAAAGATGATGGTTTGGATCTAAGCCAAAAGAGAAGGTCAAGGAATGCACATCAACCCTGCTGGGGCAACCTGTGACCCCGAGGATATAACCAAAAGGTACAGAACACATTACCAAGTGGATCGGAGTCCCCTTCCCAAAGAGAACGGCTCGCAGTATACTCCATACCTCCATACAAACAAGCGAGCAGAGTTCAGATGTCCTCCCACTCTACCCCACGGAAGAGACCCTCTAAAAACCGGACCTCCTTCCCCTACTAGGGTGCCATGGCACTCTCCTGCCAGGCATAAAATGGTATAAAACTATATATATTCTCTACCTGCAAGTTCGAACTCCCAGCACTTCCTTCCACTCTCACCCCAAGATCTGGAGTTCTGTCCCCCATGGAGTCCAGATTCTTGGACATTTTCCCGAGGGTTGTGGATGGGGCACAGACTGTTGCTGATCTGTGCTGATTTTCCAGCTCGGGAATGGTGAGAGGAAGGTGAGCCAAGAGGAGGCCGAGCTGGAGAGGTGGTCCCCTGAGGCACGGAGTGGCAGCTGCAGTGGCGGGAACAATAGCAGTGGGGCTCACACCCTGGGGATGTTTTGAGGAGATGCTCCCAGTCTCTCTGGGTGGCCAGGGGAAGCCATGCAGCTTCTTCAGTGGCATCCACCAGCAGAGTGGTCCTGTGGCAGAGGCACAGGCCCAGGGAGTAAAGGGTATGCCTGAGACAGTACCGGCTGGGGCGGAATGTGGGGATTAGAATACATGCTGAGAAAGCCAATACCCAGGGTGAAGACAGTTTTACGCAGCTTCGGATGCACCTGGTCCTTAGGGGATGAAAGCTGAGACAAAGGGCTGGAACTCATAGACTCAATCAGACCTATTTGCAGCCCAATGTCTGATCCACAGGGGAAAAATTCTGCGAACTTGTTCTGTTCTATCAGCAACATCAATCAGGGATGGGGCTGGAAGTGAGTGAATTGCCCCAGCCCCTATCAAGTACCCAGGTTGTCAGGCCTCACCTCCCCCTGCCAAACAGTGACAGAGACTGGTGGACTGGCTGAGGAGCCACAGACCCCCCCTATGACCTAGGCAGGCGCAAACCTCTGGAACATCTGCTCATTGGAGGGACTGGATCACAGCTCTGCGGGGTTTCCAGAGATGGTGTGACAGAGGGGCAAGGTGTGGAAGGAGGCATCAATCTTCCCAGACCAATTTACTTGCTGGGGGGGCCCTCAGCTCAAAGAGCAGTGGAGCGAGTTATACTAGAGCTGCCAGCAGACTCCTGCTATCTAGTTGCCAGAGACTTTTCAACTCTTTTATTTGAGGCCTGTGCTGTCTGGGACAATTTACTGGGACCTCTTCAACTGGGCCAATCACCCAAGAACTTTCCAAAGTGGTACCCTGGGTGTGTGGTAGTGGGAAGGCTTGATTTTCCTTTTCCAATTGTTGCCTGTGGGGGGCGCGGTGACCTAATTGCTGGTATTTCTCCACAGCTCAGATTTCAACACAGAGTAACTGATTCTCTAGGGTAAGACAGAGACCAGCTGAAAATAAGACAGAGCCACTTAACCCCACCACACCAAGAAGGTCCCCAGTTTCGCAGGCAGTAGCACTGTACAGGTCCTTGGCAAAACTCTAGGAAAAAAGTACAGACACCAGTCCCAGCTTTCAGGCTAAGGACTGGTCAATCACTACTCCTAGAACCCCCAACCCAACTTATCCTTATCTACTCATCCAGCCAAACGGCGCAAAATAATCATGTGGCAGAATCAGCGGAAAAGCTCTGGAAACATGAACAACCAGAGTAGATCAACCCCCCAAGGAACAATTTGGTGGACACAAATGATGATCCTATGCATAAACAGATGGCTGAGATGTCAGAAATGTAATTCAGAATTTGGATTGCAGACAAGATCAATAAAATAGAGGAAAAGTGGGAATTAGAAATTCTGGGAGCATTTCAAAAATTGTCTCAAGAAGTCAAGGAATTCAAAGACCAAATGACCAAAGATTTTGACACATTGAGACAAGAAGTTGCAGCCCTTAAAGATCTGAGAAACACAGTAGAATCCCTCAGTAAC